>JAADXW010000096.1:0-40344 GCA_023337975.1 Phytopythium ostracodes
TGGCTTGTGCGGATGTGTGCAGGGAATAGTGTATGCTACACTATTCCGTCAGGACCCGAACTCAGAGTAGTGTGCCGCACACTACTCTCTTGAGAGTACGGTACAGTGTCATACTGTACCGTACGTGTAACCCCATTACAACACATCAAAGTACGCAAGGATACGTTAGTCCAGACAAAACAATATCATTTCATCTATCAAATCTCACCTCATCGCCTTGGCGTCTGCTAGATACTCACCGAACACCTCCGCTTGCTGGCCGACAGGATCAGAGCCCGTTTGGACACGGTAAATTGCGCACTGGTCGCAGACTTGATCGCGCGGCGACCGGACCCTGATGGTCGGCGCGCGCTTCTGCAAAATCCGGTGAAACGACGTCGCCGACGGCCGGACGGTGTCAACGTAGGTTTCGTCGAGGAACGTGATGTACTGAACCAGGAGAGACTCCCACGTGAACGTGGGAGGGAGTAGCGTGTAGGTCTCCATCGAATAGTGGCGGCGTGTGCGGCTACTGTCAATAGCCTTGAGCCGAACACGAACGGGCACTACATCGCCGACCTGTTGCGCAAAGTCGGCGAACCAGTTGACAAGTATGTCCGCGTCTAGCTTCTTGTGGCTTTGGTTGTCCGCACCGTCGTGCGCCTTGGCAGCGATCTCGTCGTTACGCACGCGTTCGCGATAGAGACGAAGTGTTCGGTGACTGATTCCGTACAGTAACTCAAAGGCAGACTTGCGCATGTTGCCGACGAAGAGAACGGCGTAGGCGAAGCGCTCGCGTGCCGGTTTGCCGCTCACAGCGCCCCTCTGGCGCTTCGACGGGCGCTCTTCGTCGGCAGCCACGGTACACATGGCCAGCGTGGTGAGCAGGGACACGCGATGCTTTTCTTTCAACATGGACTTCAGCGACGTCAGCAACTTGATCATGCCGTCCCGCTTCCCCACCAGGCACAACTTGGAGCAGCACACCACGCCCTCGAGATGAAGCACGTCGGACGACGTCGGCGCTGCAACGCCACCCGCGCCATCGCCCACGGCCAGGGCGGCTAGATCGTCGTTCGCGCGACTGCCAGCAGCCTCGCTTGCGTCGCTCTCGTCCTCAGACATGCTCTCCTCGTCGACCCACTCACTGCCTCTGTCACTGTTTGTTTCCATCGGGTATTCTGTCTCCGGATGAGTCGAATTGCTCTCGCGTGACTTTCTCGAAAGGAGACAGCCACGTGGTTTCACCTCGGTCAACTTTGACGGTCTCTGGCAGAAAACCTCGAAATGGCAGTAATTATACTTTTGAATGGTGTGGTCTCATATGAAACTTATCGCAAACATCTCTACAGATAATTTATCATAGCGTTTTTTTTTGTAAAGTTGAAACTCGGCATTTCACAATCCAATCATGTAACTTTAAACCAGTACGTGCATAATAATTTGCCTATGTTTTGGTAATTCATATTGATTTTAGATGGTAATTTGAGTTATGATCACGCAATCCTGAAATCGCCGTAAAACGCAAGGCGAGCTCCCACCAGAAAAGGGTCCGGCGACTACTGTAAGAAACGCGCACGAGGTGAAACCGCTCCCAAGGGACGCTCCAGCCTGGAGAGCGGCTTATGTTTCAACACACGCTGCGCGAATATTCCAACGAGCGGGAAGGAAGGGCTTTCACATTGCAGTCTTCCTACCGGTGGTGTTATGTTACAGAGATTGCGTGAAAATGCAACGGTATTTGATAAGTATCCTTGAGAGTTCGATGAGCCCTTTTCTTGCAACTATAGAATTATACTTTGGTTACTCTTTATTCCGATATATCCTGCATTAATTTATACCGTATCAGGCGTTGCGTATTCACGCAGATCTCTGTATTTAGTGGACGTCCATGATGCTGGGGATAAGGACACGATAGACAGAGGTGACATCTGCACTTGAAGCTCGGGTTTTGCTGGCGCAGACCAGCAAAACTGGACGAGTTCAAGCAGCGTGTTTTCTATAGACAGACCACGTTCGAGCGCTTCCCATCCGTGTAGGTTTTCTGCCAAAACAGAGCGTCAGCAGGCTCGGAAAACACATTGTGCTTGCGCTGAGAGCTGTTTAGCAGGCGCTTAACGAACTGAACTGGGAGCGTTCATCACGTTGACAAGTTCAGCGTTGAATTCCGTGTTAAACGTGAGTGGCTGGCGATTCCAGATGCAAACCACCAGCCTCGTACAGTGTGTGTAAGATACCCCCGATAGTGGTAAAAGCACTTTAAAAGGCTCCGCTTCGCGAGAGTTGGCTGTGTGCGAGATGAGGTGCCCGTAAGGTGTAAGAGCCTGCGAAGCCGATCGATTTACCCTCCGTCCCGTTCCGAACAGTGTTCGATGACGGCATTCAGTCGTCAAGAGTTCTCTAGGGCGCCGATTGTGTGAACAAGTTGCTGTTGTCGCACCAAAAAGTGGATTTCTGTTGTTCTAGACGGTTTCAAGGTTCTAGTTACGTATTTTCAGCCAATGGTATCTCTTGTTTATTTCTAGGTGTCCCAGTGCGATGTGAACTGTCCCCAACCAAGACCTTGGGGACGCTCGACCGGGAAATCCAACTGAGAAACAGGAAGGGGGGGGGGAAGAAAGGCCTGGCCATGCCACTGTACGCAATAAAATTTCAGCCAAAAAGAAAAGAAACCGCCGCTAAACTAACCGAACTGGCCTCTCGTTGCGTCGCCCACGGTACTCGGGTCACGACGTCGTCCCTCCTGCGCGACAGGGGTACGGCTATAGTTACGGAAATCCCACAGTGAGGGATGACCCGACCGAAGCGCGACGAACCACCCCGCCACGCGCTGATAACCTGCGACTCTGCACCTCGGGCGTAAAGTCACGCAACGCGGCGCCAAAGCGCGAGCACCCAAGCCGCGGCGGCGGCGGCAGCTCAAAGCGCCAAACGAACGGAAGCGAAGCCTTCTCTTGTTATTTGGGGGGCGACCGGGAGGAACAGCGCAGCGCGCGTTCGTCGTGGTCTGCGATACACCTGCAGTACGGTAATTGCCTGACCGGGCCCGTGTCCGACCACGAACGTCCCCTATCGCCCATTATCCGAGCAACGACCTTTTTTTCTTGTTCGAGCCGCCATTGCCCAACTCGCCGGCTTCCTTCTCTATTGCCTCCCCCACAGTTAACGTCGCGCTCGCCCCGACCGACTCCTCACCGTAGATGGCACGCGTGGCGCGGTACAGGGACGACGAGGACCAGTGGATCATGAACCACGATGCCCACGGATTCCTGGACAACCCGCACGACGACGAGCTGGTCCGCCTGCCGCCGGGCATCGCGCCCAACAACGCCGTCTTCAGCGCGCCCAACCTCCCGCGGCCACTCACTTGGCAGCAGCCGGAGCACGCGCCGCAGCGCCGCGCCATCCTCGCGCGCGTCGCCAAGCTCCTCTCGCGGAACGCCCAGCTCGTCACCGGCGCGAACGGGACGCTGAACGCCAGCGACAAGACATGGGCGCTCGCGCGGAAGCTCGAGGTGCTGCTCTTCATGCACTCGGCCTCCATGCTCGAGTACACGAACGCCGACAGCCTCGCACGCCGCGTACAGGCCATGACGGCGGGCATCGTCAACAAGAAGATCCGCCGAGAAATCAGCACCCAGGCCCCGCCGTCCATGCCAGCGCCCGCCGCCCATCCTGTCGCCGCTGCGGTCCCCGCGAGACCAGCAGCCCCTACGGTCTACAGGACGAACGAGGCAGCCGCGCTCCCGGGTATTTCGGCGCTCATGGTACAGAAGAAGCGGAGCGTTGAAGAAATGCAGCAGCAACAGCATCAGATGGATGCAATGGGGCCCCGGCCGCCTTTCAAGCGCCTCCGTCCAGCCTCCGGCGCTGTCAGCACGATCACGGTAGCATCATCATCCCCGTCCGCGACATCATCAGCTTCAGGGCCGACGGAGCTTGGCGCAATGCTGTTCCGAGGGGAGGAAGAGCTCACCAAGATGGTGTGGAGCTACGTGGACGGCGTGCAGATCATGCGCTGCCGCGAAGTGAGCCGTAACGCGCGTTCGCTGCTGCCGCTATTCGTGTCTTCGCTGCAGCTGAGCTGTAACGCCGTACAGCGCGCGCTCGCGACCAAGAAGGGCTCGTACTCGGTGCTGCAGCAGTGCTCGAACCTTCGGCACTTGGAGATCGTGTCGCTGTCATCTATGGGTATGACGTTTGGAAAGCTGTCGATGCGCGCGACGGACTGCCCGCAGCGGTTCGTCGTGACCCACGACGACCACGAACAGATCGTGCTGGCGCTGTCGGAACAGATGCGGTTGCGAGCCTTTTCGGGCCTCAAGCGGCTGGTCATCACGTGCTTGTTCACGAACGAGGAAGCCGACGGTGAAGCCGACGTGCTGCTGAGTAACCTCATGCTCGGGTCGTGCCCAGAGCTCGAGGAGCTGTGTCTGCCTGGCAACAGCTTTGGCGACTATGGCGCAATGAAGGTCGCGCAGATGCTGCGTTCTGAGGTGTGTCCGAAGCTGACGCGACTGGATCTGCGACGTAACTTCATCGGTGAAGATGGTCTGCGGAGTCTCTGCCATGCCCTCGCCGACGGATGTGCGCCGCACCTCGTGGAGCTATGCCTGGGCGGCAACATGATCACGGACTCGAGCTTCCACCACATTCTCTTCGCAATGGAGAGCGGCCGGTTGCGGGAGCTGCGGTTCTTGGGCGTCGAGGCGAACTACCTGACGGCCAACAGCATGGAGATGCTCGGACGCACGATCGGCAAGCTCGTGTGCCCTGTGCTGTCGCAGATCTCGTACAATGACAACAGCGTGGACAACGCCACGGCCAAGCGCGTCATCGCGACGTCGGTGTATCAGGAGCGCGTGTGGCAGACCAAGCTGCAGCAGCAGATCCGGGAGCGCGGTCACGCGGCGATGGCAGGCAGCGCCTCCACCATGAGCTCCGACGAAGAGTATGACGACGACGACGGCGCGTACTCGGACGCTTAGACGACGCGTGGCCATCCATCGAAGCGAACGAACAAAGCATAAACCCAGACGATGGTGAGTGGAGGAACAAGGTGTGTATAGGCGGTGGAGTGGAGCGCTCGGTCGGTCTTGTAGTCGTTTGTGTAAGTAAGCGCCAAGTATTTAATAAAACCGAGAAACCCACTGCACCGCATCCCGCAAATCTTCAGTGGCGAGTAGCAAGGGCAGCCAAAGATCCCCCATGTTGCCGTCTACCGGCACCGCTCCTAAATCCGACACTGCGTAACTCTATCGGTTTAGACAGGGTAATAGCTATCAACAGGGTTTTGATGACGCCAACGTGCTGGAGCCGTTTTACACAGGCATCACTAATGCCTGGCCTCCGCGAGCCCCTCTTCTCGTAGTCACAATTGCGACTAAAGCTCTGGAGGCGTTAGCGCGACTTAAGCGCTAATGCAGCGCTAATAGCCAGAACGCGGGGGCATCGGCGCGGCGTCAACGCAGGTCGCTTATCTTTCGTCCAACACTTGCCTTTTCTTGCCTTAACAGGCAAGGAGGCCGCTACATTGCGTAGTACTGTTGGGTCTCTTCCTTTTTGTAACCAATAACTAAAGAGAAATATCGAAGTTACTCAGTGTCGGATTTGGGAGCGGTGTCTGTACTTCAACGTGACGACCATCACTCTCAACTTGATAACTTACACTGTGTATCGAAGCGACTAACACTCTGAAGGGGTGGGAATGTGCACACGTCGCACGTAGTGGAACGTCAGATGCCCATTATCGAATGAATTGGATCTGATAACGATGAACGGTCGAGTGTTCTGGCATCACGCGGCCGGCTCTTGCGCTCGTTGCTGCTTCCGCGCGCGGCGCTCGCTGATCTGGTCACGGAGTCGCGTCTTGGCCTTGTTGCGAGCCGCCACCAGCTTCTCATTCGCCCTCTTGGCGAGCGCGCAGACATGGGAGATGCGAGCACCCAGCTTCGTCATCAGCGACAGCTTGTCTGAGTGGTTGCGTGCGCTGGAAGCCGCTGTCCTCCGCCCTTCGACAACGCTAGTCGGAACGCTTTCGTCCTCACCTGCCGTCGAGTCGATCGCGTCTCCGCCGCTGCCGCTGTCGCTGTCGCTGTCGCTGTCGCTGTCGCTGTCGCTGTCGCTGTCGCTGTCGCTGTCGCTGTCGCTGTCGCTGTCGCTGTCGTAGTGTTCGACCGGGATATTGGAAGCAGAGACCACGCTCTCGTACGATTCGAGCGCGTGCGCAACCCACAGAGCTGCGCGCTGCACCGCCCTCACGAAGCGCCTCACGAGTCGCTTTACCGCCACCACGACCGCCTCCATCCTCGTTCGGTCGATCTGCAAATGGCGGAAGGGAAAGCAGCGAGGGATTGAATCTTATTCGGCAATGCACCGGCGTTTTATTTGCGGCAACGTCAGCACTCACAGTACGGACGCTCCTCTATGTGAATTGTGGGGAAATCGCCACCAAGATGCAGTCGACACTTGTCCAACGCGTTTCTATTATGTAGACTCCCTTCCTGTACCTCCAGCACCACCCCTCTCAGCACTAGCACGCCGTCTGCAGGTTGGCGAGCGCATCATCCGCGAACACCACGGGCGCGTTCCAGTTATCGGCGTCCGGGTCGAGACGGAAGGCGAGCAGCTGCAGCTCGCGCTGGGACGTCACGTCCACCGGCCTAGGGTCCGGCAGGAAGGAACTGTCGGCGATGCGCTCGAGGCGGAAGCCGAACGCGCGAGACTCCCGGAAGAACAGGGCCTCTGTTGACTGCGCGCGGCAGACGAAGCCGCAGTAGAACACCGTATCGAGCGGCGAGCGCGCCTTGAGCATCAGGTACTTGATGGTCTGCAGGATCGGCTTGACAAGTATCGGCCAGCAAACCACGTCCGCGCCGATGATCACGTCCACCGGGTGCGGGAAGTGCTCCTCGAAGGCCGCCACACTCACCTGCTCGCCCCAGAGCAGCGGCAGCGCCACACACTGCGCAGGAGGCAGAAGGAAGGCGTGAGCAAACAGTCGATACATCCGCTGATCTAGGCAGCATGCGACTTGCCTTGTCTCCGTTCTCGCGCGCGTTGTCGTTCAGCAGTTTCAGGACAATGTCGTTGCCGTCCGTCAGCGCCGTTCGCGCTCTGTCGTATCCATTGTGAAGCCACAGGCGTGAGTCGGCGATCAACTTGCACTTGACAAGCAGCGGAGACGCACGCGAACTTGGAGGCGACGAGCCCACTGAGGCCCGCGCCGGCGCCGAGCTCCACGACGGTCTTGCCCTCGAGCTCCGCCCTCCGCGACGCGAGGAACCAGGCGAGGAACACGGACACGGGCCACACGACTTGGCCCGTCAGGTCGTGGTCGGTCTGACGGCAGCCGAAGGAGAGACGCCGTCAGCGAGTCGCTTACGATGCAGCATACACCATACACAGCACACGCACCGAGGCCGCGGTCGAGCACAGGAGCTGCTGCCGCACGCCGCCGCCGAACTCGAACTCGCGCGTCACATAGCTACAACACACGGGTGCAGCATTCATCCATTCGTTCGTTCGTTGGTTCACTCGTCAGCCTCGGGCCGCCGACTCCTGCAGCTCTGATCCTGCGCGGAGACGGGCCCGACCCGCGCGGTGGCAAGGGAAACACGCAGGCGGGGCTCACTCCTGGTTCAGGAACAGCTCCGCGCTGAAAAAGTCCTCGTATCCGCCGTCGCTCGCCGCCTCCTTGGTATCCATAGCGTCCATTGCTGCTGTTGCTGGTGTTGACCTGTTTGCTTGTCTCGCAACGGCTGTACTGATACTTTCCCTTTAAGTACGAATAAAGAACTTAAGGAGTGGTCTACGGTACGCGTCCCCTCTGCAACCCGTTCACCCTCCAGATAAGACGCACTGCATACATCACGATGGAGGCGTTCAACGTCGCCATGGCCGGCGTTCGAGGGCGTCTGCTGCGCGATCGCTCGGGTGTGGGCATGGGCTATTGTCTCTAAGGGTTGCTACTGTACCGGCACATGCAGACGCGGGCTCACAGCTCCCAGCGGTAGGGACAGCGCAGGCAGATGACGATGATGCGCGTGCGGTCGACGATGGCCTTGCGCCGCCACTGGCGGTAGCGTGTGCGCGAGCTACCGCACATGCGGCACTCGAACAGGTCCGACTCGAAGCCCTCGACTTCTCGCTCGTCGCGCATCACCTCGTGCGTGCGCTTCTTGATCCACTCCTTGCGCTGGCGCACCAGCTGCGGGTTGGCCATGTCCGTCGCGCTCATGCGCACCAGGCTGTGCGCCGGTAGCTCGCCCGACAGCAGCCGCTGCCGCAGCGCTGCGTTGCGCGAGTCGCGCAGGTTAAATAGCAGCTGCCGCGCCTTCTGGCCGTATGCCTTGGTCAGCGAGAAGCTACGCCGGTCGGAGAGAGC
This sequence comes from Phytopythium ostracodes, assembly GCA_023337975.1. Classification (NCBI taxonomy): domain Eukaryota; phylum Oomycota; class Peronosporomycetes; order Pythiales; family Pythiaceae; genus Phytopythium; species Phytopythium ostracodes. The sequence continues at coordinate 8,366 of JAADXW010000096.1, forward strand.
AACAGAGCACAGCGTCAGCACATTGCCGTAGACCCTACGACCCTCAACAAGACGCCCCAACCTCTGGCCGTAGCACGCGTGCAGCTCGGACTCGACGTCCAGCGCGATCAGCGGCGCGTTAGGCGTCAGCGGTCGCAGGATCTCCGTCAATCGCGACGAGAACCGACGGCGCCCCACTGACAACAGGCGCATCGTTAGTCTACGACGGTTCACATGCAATACAGAGCAGTTGGTTGGAACGTACGAGCGATGGCGGCGAGGCTCCACGACTTGCAGACGCGGCCCACCTGGCCAAAGCTGATGATGACCACCAGCACCTCCAGCGGCAGGTCGCCGGCCAGCGAGCGCTTCTTGGGCGACCACGGCGCCACTGGCAGCACCGGAACGATCATATTCGCCTCGGCAGTGGGAGTAGCCGCCGTCGCCTTAACAGACTCGCCACCGCCGCTCTTGTCGCCTATCAATCACACCACACCCGCACGTCAGACCAGCACAAAGATGAAGGGCGGCGATCCTCAGCTAGTCGCTCACCGTCGCGCTCCAGCTCCTCCTCGAGCTCCAGCGCCCAGGCCGCGTCCTCGTCGAGCGCGTCGGAGGCGGACGGAGACGACGGCGACGCCATCGCCACCGTCGTCGTCGCCATGTCCATGTCGACTGCAACTTACGACAAGTTATACTGGGCTTCAGTATACCCGCCGGTCTCGCTCCCCCACCCGCGCCGCTGTTTCAGTTGTGAGAAACGGATCCCGTTAAGTACGAAGAACACCGGGGACTGAAAGGTCGCGCGAAGGTTGCAGGAAGAGTAAAGTCGCGCGACAGTTGCGCGAACAGACGACCGACCGAGTCAGTCACGTTGAACTCGACCGTGTTTGATTGGCATCCGCGATCTTTCGCCACCAAAGATCGCGGACGTGCTACAGAATAGTTCATTCTTCCTATGTATCGGTCGCTATGCATGCATCCATGTATGTAAACTCTGTTGGTTCGGTATTAGGTCCACCGCCCATGGTGGACCTTGTACCAACCCACCGGGTGCGTGCGTCACTGCGCGTGTCGAGTCACTCGGACGGGGGGCATCACGACGTCGCCGTGCTTGTCGCTCGCAATGACCTCCAGCAGCACGAACGGCGCGCGTGAGAAGAGGTGTGATGCCGGCAACAGTTTTCGGCAGAGGTCGAACACGCTTTGTAGTCACGGTAACGGTCAGCAGTTGGTTGGGACTCCGTGTGTTGAGAGAAGACACGTACCTCGTGGCGAGAATGCCGCGTTGTTTCGCTGACTCCAATCCTCCTTTGGGCAGAGTGAGTATGGGAGTTGAACCGCCTCCAAACGTCTTGATAGCATGAACTGTCGCCGCGAACTTGTGCTGTCGGATACAAACACATGTGCGTTAACCGTCTCATTGACTCGCAACGCTGGTTCCGACCGACGGTTCACCTCGAGATACTCGATGACGGCACCAACGCTCTGCAGTTCGGCTGACACCGGCACGCTCAACTGACTCCAGAGTGTGGAGTTTTCCACCGCCGCTCGCACGGGCGCGGCTCTTGTCGCCTCCATCGCAATCGATCGGATCGCAGTGGGCGCTATAGGGTGCCACACATCAAGTTGGAAGGCGGTGCTGTCTCCACACAGACTGGGAAGCTTCAAGCAGTAGTTGTGGACCAGTCGACTTCCAGTCAGCATCTTGATGATCGCAATCGTGACGAGACCACCGACAATCGTCGCCACAGGGGGAAATGCCGTGTGATCGCCCAGCAGTCGACGAGCGGATTCAACGTCTTCCGGTGGCGATAACGATGCTGCGTCGCTTAAAATGTGCAGCAAGCTCCGCAGGAACTCCAAGTGGTGCTCATCCTGGAGTGACACCGCTGTAGCTTTGACTCGGTGGGCGGCACGAGCCAGCAACGGGCCGCTGTTGGCGTCCTGGAAGCTCGAGAGGATGCCTTCGGGTGTTCTCGGCTTGGACAAGAGGCTGAACTCGTTTGTCGTCTCTGCTACTGCTGCTAGCTGTCGACGCCGCTGCTCCGCTAAGAGAGGGGTACACACATGTGAGCGAAAGCATCACTTCGTTTTGTTGGAACTGTCTTACCTGCAGGAATGACGACCCCCAGCGAATCGGCTATGATGCAGGCAGCACTGCCCACCAGAAGCAAGTGATGCGCGTTTTGCGGATCGACCGGCAGGATGCGGTCGCCTTCCGATGGCGATGACGTGCTGATCCACACGGGCAGAAGCTCACACAGCCGCCAGGATTCTTGGACGCAATCGCGGAACGAGGAGACGTTGTGCCCTCGCTGCACGACCGACCACATCCCCCATACGCACCTGTTGGTTGTCTCTGCTGCTTGGCTATCTGTGGGCTTGACTTGGTGAACGAAGAAGGAGACACAACTGTCGACCGACTCGCTGAAAACCCAACGAAACACTTGGAGGCAGCTGGCCGCGATCTCGTCCAGCTCAAAGCATCGATCGTCACTTCGGGGTGTTGACGCTGTAGAAGGCGCCTTGATGGTCGAAATCACCGGAACTGGAAGGTGGTCGAACGGGAAAATGTCACTTCGGGACAGCCGCGAGTTCGGAATCAGCGACTCGCTGTACGTTGCGGTCAGGTTCGGCGCGAACGTTTGGATCCGGGTCGAGTGCGAGTCCTGGTTGGCGCATACGTACGGCTTGCCGTAGATTCTCGCGTTCGTGTCGAGCCACAAGTGTTCCTGGGGTATTGTTGACGGCAAGAACAGAGCGGGGGGCGGTTAGTACGCGTCCAAGATCAATCCGTTTGCTTCTTCAGGTACCCACCTCGTGCAATGCCGGGTCGCCAGCGATGACGCAGGCGCTGTTGGCCCAGAACCGATTATGATCGTCGGCGCAGTTGACGTCGCAAAGCTTGACAGTCGCTCCGAACTCACCCGCGACTGCTTCAATACTCGCGCCTACATCTTGATGAATGGCTGATGGTGGAAACAATGCATGTGTGCTGAGTGCACGAAGATCCAAAGTGCATGCAGGAGCTGTTGCGTCGGTCAGGATGTGAACGGGGGTGTACTTCCCAATACCGAGGCAAAAGCAGTTCTGTAGAGTGTCCGAACCAGCACGGACGCAAAAGGATTAGCGATTCCCAAAAATGCGAGCATCCATCGATCTCTTCTCACCTTTAGCACTTCGGCCGTGAGCGAGTCGACTTGGACGAACGATACAGCCGCGCTCTGGACCCAAAGAGCGGCTGTCTCTCCGAATATTGCCTCAATCCCAGAGTTTCGCCCGCTTGTTGGCGTCTTCCTCTCCATCGGGACGCTCTCGTGATCGCGCGCCGGGAACAGCTCCAGAATGTCAAAGAACTGGAGCTGGCACGGGGAATCCGACGCTAGCGAGGCGAGTGGTTGGCCGAACTTGCCTTAACAAGTCAGTTGCACGAGTGTTATTGAATCGCGAATCGAATGAAAGGACACCGCATCAGACCGCGACGTACCACAAAATCGCAGCGCCTGGATGGCAGCGAAGCCGGCGACGAGCGAGGCGAGCGGCTGGAACTCGCTCGACGCGCAGCGCACCAGTCTCTCCACGAGCTCCAAGTCGATGTCAGTCGCACTAATTGCTGGGCACTTCGTCGTCGCGCGTAGTTGCTCGTTCTGTTGGGTATCACGGCGGTGAGTGGTGACGCTTACACCAACCATAAAGACGTCCAGGTGGAGATTACCGATGAGAGGAGTTTGTGAACAAGAGTCAACGTCTGCCGGATGTGCTCACGGTTGTTGCTCTCCGGGTAGGTACCGAAACACTGGCGAAACGAGTAGATGCCCTGCATCGCCATGTGGAAAGATGCAGCGTCTGTGTCTGACGTCGAAGGAGCACAAGATCAGAGGGTTTCACGTCAGTAGAAGCAGTTCACAGGAATATGAGCGAGGACACTTCACGTACTCGAGTCGGTGGACGATGGGCGCAGCGGGAACAGCACGTCGCCCGGGTCGACGACACTTTGCCTAAGGCTGCGGCACTTGGACACCCGGACGTGCATCGCCTTGCGCATCCAAGTTGCGCGTCGGAGTGCGACCTCCAGTTCGTCCCGAAGGGGCTCCCGCTGGTCACTGCCTTGTTGAGGCGGCAGCAAGGCGACATTCACAGCTCCGCCACCGACAACGTCCATCACTCGGCACGTTAGGATGTCACCTCGTCGGTCTTTAACCAAGCGGCCTTCGTCGTCGCGAAATCGGACGTGATCCGCAGGCAGACAGCACACGTCCAGCGCCAGCTCCCTGGTATACAAAGTCGCCGAGTTGCGGTCACCAAAGCGAGTCTTCCGAGTGAGGAGGCGGAACTCCTTGATAGACAGCGCGTCCGAGTCGACTTCGGTCGCGTGTCGACCGGAGAAATCCGTGAAGATGCAGCCGAATAGTCCGCGGCACTCCGCGAGGACGAAGCCCACGGGCGGCTCCTGCGCTCGGCAGAACTCGTCGTACGCGATCAGCTCCTCGCGACTCAGCTGCGAGCTGGCAAACACAACCACCTAATGCGAAACGAGGTCAGTGTAAACAGTGCAAGCAACTTCCTCACTGAGCACGCCTTACGTGGTAGTTTAGGAGCAGCTCGGCGGTCAGGGCGCCTGGGATCGTGCGCACGTCGGCGCACGGATTGAGCGCGTTCAGCCGGTCGGCCACGAGCTTCGCCTTGGGTTTGCCGCGGTCGCCGCCACGAAGGAGAAACTGTTTGTCACAGGTAGCAACGAAGCGGTCAGACTTGAGGGCGTTGAGACCCACCACCGCGCTACTTGTTCGGATAGAGCGCGCTCTACTCGACATTGGTCGCCAGGTCTTCTTCGCGGACGAGGTCGTCATCCAGCAGCGTGAGTCGCCGGATCCCAGCCAGCGCGAGGCACTTGGCTATCGAGCGAGCGCCGGGGTCAGCAAGGAGGACAAATTGAATACTACCAGGCTTCGTAGTGACCGCACCGATCTCAACGCCGACGCCTCGCAGTCCGACGACCAGCATGTGCATCTGCGAGACCTGGGCCATTCTGTTCAAGCAATGAGTTATGTTGGATCCGTTAAGAGCGCAATGTTGACGGAGCGAGACGTACGCAGCCGGCCCTAGCAGCGTCGTCTGCCACCGGAGATACTCGTCCGCGCATATCTGCGATTGCTGCTGCTGTTGGCCGCTTGGTGCTGCCGTCGTCGTCATTGTCGGTGTCAAGGAGCGCCACGCGTGACTCTTCGCGCGTATAAATTCGTGGAGGCTGATACATCCGAAACGTTGGATGTTTGTTAAGAACATGGCTATACTCTGCGTACTTCTATAGACAGGTACCCATTATCAGAGGTAGGCGGATCCAGCAGCTCAGGTCCGAAGGTATTGCGCAATTTCCACCTCTCTACCGACATCATGGCCGACTTCATCGAGTTTAACAGGTCAACAGCTCGCTCTTCCACGCACGGCAAGATCATTCGCGCGCCCGCCTGTCAGCGCCCGGCCAACGTCCATTTCTCCATTCCGCCGCCGTTGGAAGCCCATCGACCGACCCAAGATGCTGTCCCGCGAGACGACCAAGCGCTCGCTCGACCTGCTGCGTCGGGACGCGGGGCGACTAGCGCGTTCGGCCAAGATCGCGACGCCCTCGACGGCTGTGCGCGCCGTTTCGGCGCGTCTGCTGTCGTCGCAGCTGAGTGGGCTGGCGGTGACCGACGTTCCGATGCGAGGCGCTCGGCAGTTCTCGCTGGCCAGAAACGCACCCGCCCGCGAGCTCGGCATGGAGCCGGCGAAGAAGCTGGATGTCAAGCGCCTGGCCGTGATCGGCGGCGGCAACATGGCCGAGGCGATCGTGACGGCGCTCGCGTCCAAGGGGCTCATCGACCCGGCCAGCATCATCGTCTCCGACCCGAACCCGGGTGCGTCATGCGTTCGCCTCTTCGCCAGTCGTTCAGTGGTTGTGTGGATGACTCCGCTAATGAATCGATCGCAGACAAGCGCCAGAAGTACCGCGACATGGGCGTCCAGACCAGCGACCGCAACGTGGCGGCTGTCAAGGGCGCCGACGCCGTGCTGCTCGCGGTCAAGCCCCAAGTTCTCGAAGACGTCCGTGATGAGTGTTTACGGGATGATCTCTCTTCGTAGTGCTGATCGTCTTTTGTTGTGGTTGCGCTCCATTAGGTGATGGACAGCTTCAAGCCGGAGCTGCAGCCCAGCGCGCTCGTCATCTCCGTGGTCGCGGGCATCACCATTGAAGGTATGCTCCCATGTCGCGCATCATCAGTTAGTAAGCGCGACGGCTAATGCGACCTACCGGCATTGCTATGGTCGGATGCAGGGCTGCAGCACGGGCTGGGTGTCGACACGCACGTCATCCGCACGATGCCCAACACGCCGGCCATGATCGGCGAGGGTATGACTGTGTGGTCGCAGTCAGCCGAGGTCACAGAGGAGCAGCACGATCTGGTGCGTCTCTATCCGTATCGAATATGTTGAGCTAGTGCATGTGGAGACGACTGACGCCGATCGTCGTTTGATTCTTTCTCGACCACACCAGACCAAGGGGATCCTCGGGTCGTTTGGCGTGGAGGTATGCGTGGGCTTTCGCTATATGATGGGGTGGCGGCGGTTGTATAAACCGCTTGGTGTGAGTGCCACAGGTCTTTGTCGACGATGAAAATGCGCTGGACATGGCGACGGCGCTGTCAGGCTCCGGGCCAGGTACGCATGTGCTCAGACCCGGCAATGTTCTCGTCACTACACCAGATCTCACCACGTGTCGCTGCGTTGCCAGCCTACTTCTTCCTCGTGGCCGAGGCCATGATCGACGCTGGCGTGCACATGGGCTTCTCGCGCGCGGTCGCCACGGTAAGTCCTGCGCCATCAACTCTGTTTCGTTGTCGACGTGCTCATGCATCGCTCCACCTGTGACCCCTCCAGAAACTGGTGCAGCAGACCATGATCGGCTCGGCGCTGTATATGCAGTCGTCCGACAAGCACCCGGTGGTGCTGCGCAACAACATCACGAGCCCGGGCGGCACGACGGCCGCCGCGCTCTACCGCGCCGAGAAGAACGGCTTCCGCGCGGTCATCGCCGACTCGATCTGGGCCGCCTACGAGCGCTGCCTCGAGCTCGGCTCGCCCGTCCCGGTGCAGCGCAAGCGCCCGCGCTCGTAGGTGGGTCGTGCAGAACGAGTTGAAGCGTCATAACCGCTTGAGAAGGCTCAGTTGAGCGTGGTAAACAAATGAAGGGCGCTATTGGGTGTCAATGCTGGTGCTGAGGTGGCTTCAACACTCGCATATAGACTAGTAGCTAGTGAGTCAGCCGTGATATGCCGTATCATGGGCTCTGCCTATTGGGTCCTGTATTGGAGTGCATGCTGTACAGTATCAACTGCAACAAATTGGGTGAGCCGCCGAGTTCGACCGAAGGGCATGGCGTCGGAGGAGGACGACGACGAGTTCCTGTACTCGGAGGGGGAGTTGGACGCCGCGGAGGACGACGGCGTCGACTGGGAGGACGTCGAGCCGTCTCAGCCTGCTGTTGCAGCAACTGCGGAGGTCCCAGAGGCGCCAGCGACCACGAAATCAGCGCCCGAAGCTCAGGTTCAGACGGCGGAGCCGCCTGAAGACGCGCACGAGGCGGCACGGAACGATGGCAAGAGCGACGAGGACGCGGGCGAGCTCATGTGGGAGGATGCGACCCAAGAAGACGCGGAAGCGGAGCCAGACGCGTCCATGAGCGACGGTAACGACGGTGGAGCGGAAGAGGTAGCCGACCTTGGCCACGTGGACTGGGCGGAGGTCAATCGGTCGCTCGAACAGGAGGCGCGCGCAGAGGAGGCGGCGGCTGAGAAGAAGCGCAAACGGCGCCGCGCTGTGCGTATGACGAAGGAAGACAAGGACCGCGAGCTGGCGCTGCACCAGTCGCACTTGCTGATCCTGATGGCGCTGCACCTCGAGTGGAACAAGCTGAGCCAGTCGCCGCTGCTGCGGGGCCTGCTGCTGTCGCTCACGTCAGTCCAGACGTTCGACTTCTTCGCCGACATGAAGACGCACCCGTTGCCGTACTCGATGGAGCTGCTCGTGCGCTGGTTCCACCGCGAGTTTACGGTCAGCGCGGCTTCAGCAGGCGAGGATGACGACGACGACGACGACAGTCTTTCGTCCCAGAAGCCGCTGCTGTCCGAGTCGCGTTTGATGGCCGTGTTCTTCGAGCGGAAAGGCACAGAGTACGAGCTCGCGGTGCTGTTCACGACGCTGTGTCGTGCGCTTCGACTGCACTGCCGCTACGTGTGCACTCTCGACCCGCTGGTGGTGCGGACTGGGTCTTCCTTCTTCGAGGCGACGGCGACCGGTCGCCCAAGTCAGCAAGATCGGCGGCGGCGGCAGTACGAGAGGAAGAAGCGCATCCGGACGGCGTTGTCTTCTGACCAAGGAGGTAGCATTGAAAACGCCAGTGATCAAGTCGACAGCGACGATAGGGAAGTGGACGGTCAGCGGCAAGCGCGCCGCCAGTTCTATTGGATTTGGGCCGAGGTGCTTGATGAATCCACCAAGACGTGGTTGCATGTCGATGCTGTTCGACGAATAGTGGGGCGTCCTCGGGATGTAGAGTCGCTGCGGGGGAAGAGCGCGCCGTTCTCTTACGTGGTCGCGCTCAGCGAGACTGGGCACGTGCTGGACGTGACTTCTCGTTACGCGAACACCTGGAGCAAGAGCCTCACTTTGCGTCTCGCTGATGCGTGGTTGGAAGTCGCGATCGACCAAGTCAATCGTCAGCTAGCGAGCGATCTCTCCAAGTATTCGTCGTCCTTTGCGGATCCGGTCGGCGGTGGTATGACGCTCGCTGAGGTCAATGAACTGCTAGCGGACGAGACGCGACGGTTGCAAGCGATGAAGATGTCTGAAGGGATGCCAACGGCCGTCGAGGCGTTTCGGAAGCACCACGTGTACTGCTTAGAGCGCCATCTCGGACGCTTCGAGTGCGTTCACCCGCGCAAGGCCGTCGGCGTCTTCAATGGCGAGCCAGTGTTCCTTCGTGCGAGTGTGCTGCGAGTGCAGTCGGCGTTCAAGTGGCGCCGGCTTGGCCGCGAAGTGCTGGACAGCGAGCGCTCAACGCCGGCCAGGTGGTACAACCCGGACAACCGGAAGCGAGGCGGCGGCAGCGGGTTCGGCGATGATGACGGGAACGATGAGACGCTCGATGCAGACGACGAAAGAGCAAGTCGAGGCAGTCGAGCGGGCTCGCTGGCGCTGTTTGGACTGTGGCAGACGACCGAGATAATCCCACCCGAGGTGGTCAACGGCGTGCTGCCCAAGAACAAGTACGGCAACATTGAAGTGTGGAGCCCGGCGCACATCCCCCGCGGCGCCGTCCACCTGCGACTGCCGCACATCGAGCAGGTGGCCAAGCAGCTCGGCGTCGACTTCGCGCAGGCGGTCGTGGGCTTCGAGCGGCAGGGGCCAATGGGCCGGACGGCACCGCAGATGGACGGCATTGTGGTCGCGAAGGAGCTCGAGACCGTGCTGGTGGACGCCCATGCGGACATCCAGCAGGCCAACATCGAGAAGGCGATCGAGAAGAACCAGCGGATCGCGGCCAAGCGCTGGGAGCGGCTCGCTAAGCGCCTGCTGCTGCGCCAACGGCTCGAGGACGACTACGGCAAGGTGTGAGCCGGCGGAGGAATGGAGTGTGATAGCATGGGTACTCACGGAGCTGGAGTGAGTGAAGAAGTCGCTGCTACTAAAGACTCGGTGTAAGCGTTGCCATCCGCCGAGTGCTCTTCCTTACAGACACGTCGTGTTAGTGTACCCACCGCGAGTGATGCCCATCTGCTTGGTGTTCCGCCGAAGGTCGAAACCATTTACAAAATGAAATGCAGTCCACATACAAATATCAAGTGGTTTAAGCAAACTAAGTGCAAAATGCCCGAAATAGCGTCAACATGTAAAAAAATTAGTGGGACCAGCACTCTGGGCTGTATGCGTTAGCGAAAGAAGCGGGCGGTCGCGCATTCACCCGCCTCGTACCTTCCTTCCGCTGGACGCATTGACGTCGGCCGCGTCCTCTTTCGGCCCCCTCCCCCTCCCTCCCCTCCTCAATTCCCTTTTCCCTCTGGCCGACGCCATGGCGCTGCGTGTCGCGATCGCTTGGGCTGCGCGGCGTGCGACGAAGGAGACGGCGGCGCGTTGGCCGCGGCGGCGGGCGATGATGAGCGAGGCGCGCACCGAGTGGCAGAAGCGCGTGGCGGACGGGCCGCGGCTGGCGCAGTTCCTGGCCGCCGGCGCTGACCACAGCTGCGCCGTCGAGGATGGCGACGGAGATGCCGGCGACGCCACCAGCGCGGAGCAGTCGATGGCGCGCATCCAGCGGCTGCTGCGCGACATCAAGCGATCGGTGCGTTGGGCTGGTTGATTGGGCGTCTGCCCGTGTCGATATGTACTAATGTTGACTGTCACTGCAGGAGGCGCGCCACGAGCAAGACGAGGAGGAGGAGGAGGCCGCGGCGCCGCTGGTGGACCGCTTCGGGCGGCGGCACTCGTATCTGCGCATCTCGCTGTCGGAGCGCTGCAACCTGCGCTGCCGCTACTGTATGCCGGCCGAGGGCGTGCCGCTTCAGCCGCAGGACGCGCTGCTCTCCACGTCCGAGATCCTCCAGCTCGCGCGCGTGTTCGCCCGCGCGGGCATCGACCGCATCCGCCTGACGGGCGGCGAGCCGCTGCTGCGCCGCGACCTGGTGGAGCTGGTGGCAGAGCTGCGGGCCATCCCGGGCATCGAGTCGGTGGGTGTGACGACGAACGGCGTGACGCTCGCGCGGCACCTCGAGGCACTGCAGCGCGCCGGCGTGGACCGCGTCAACGTCAGCCTGGACACGCTGCGGCCCGACAAGTTCGCGCACATTACGCGGCGCGCGGCCGGCGGATTCCAGCGCGTCATGGAGTCGATCGCGCTGGCCGAGACGCTCGGGTTCGCGCCGCTGCTCAAGGTCAACTGCGTAGTCATGCGCCACTTCAACCGGGACGAGGTCGCCGACTTCGTCGAGTGGACGCGGCACCGCGCAGTGGACGTGCGTTTCATCGAGTGGATGCCGTTCGACAGCAACCGCTGGAACGACGAGACGTTCGTGCCGTTCCGCGAGATGATGCAGCTCATTCGCGAGCGCTTCCCGGACGTCGAGAAGCTGCCGGACGCGCCCAACGACACGTCCAAGGCGTTCCGCGTGCCCGGCTTCCGCGGCCAGTTCGGCTTCATCACGTCCATGAGCGAGCATTTCTGCGGCTCGTGCAACCGCCTGCGCCTCACGGCCGACGGGAACCTCAAGGTCTGTCTGTTCGGCAACACGGAGGTGAGTCTGCGCGACGCGCTGCGGCTCGGACTGCCCGCCGACGATCTGCAGTGCATCATCCGCGTGGCCGTGAGGAGGAAGAAGAAGGCGCTCGGCGGCCACGGCGACATGTACGGTATCTCCAAGGCCAAGAACCGGCCCATGATCCTTATTGGAGGGTGAGCAGTTTTGTTGTATTGATACGAGGCGTATAGACGAATGAGACGGTCACATCGGGCGAGCCATCCGGTCTAGAGTACGTTTATTGGTGAGAGGAACGCGGCGGTCAGTAGCGCTCGAACATGGCCGGCGACGGCGGCCACGTGCACGTGCTCTCCGCGTGCGCTTGTTGCTTGTCGAACGCGTTGCTAGGAGTCGGCCGGGTGGCGCCGCTTCCGAACGGCGAGGATGGTCGTTCGTGCTGATTGGACTGCGGCGGTGGCGACCTTGCGCGCTGCTCTTGCTGCAGCTGCGATAAGGACGAGTGCAGACCCGAGACGCGCGACTCCAGGGCGTCAAGGCGGCCCTCAACGCTCGAGATCTTGCCCAGCAGCATGTCAGAGAGGCTGGCGAGCTGCTGCGTGATCACTACCAGCGCCTGAAGGTGTCGGCAACGCACGTGTTAGTATCGAGGTGGCGAACCATTCAATCAGCAATGAATGATCGAAAAGACGTCCCGAAGGACGGCGGGAAGGACGCACCTGGTCGACGTTTGCTTGCTGGCATTGGAGCGTCGACTGCGGCTTCGAAAAGGAGCACGTCACGCACTCGGGTGATGGCACCCCTCCATTCTGGTTGGAAGTGTCGGCATGTCCATTGCCTCGCGCATCTGGCCCGCCACTCTCGTCGCTCTGATTGCTGCCGTCGGTCCAGCTGAAGCGTTCGTGGTCTCGTTGCGTCTGCTGATGTCTGTCTTCTGCGCCGTTTCGCTCCGCTGCTGCACCATCATCGACAACCTGGAAGCGATCCGCACGACCAGCGCCGCTCGTGTGAGTCGAAGGCGACACGTCTCGTTGCCGGACGCGCGATACCCGGACGCGCCTGCCGCTGGTGGAGTCGCTCCTTCCCCTTTGCATGGCGTTGAGTCGCTCCAGCAGCATCGCGGCGTGGTCCACGACCTCGGGCGGCAGCACGTGGTTGTCCACCGCTACTGCGGTCGCCTTGGTCCTGAGCGGTTGGTCACAGTCACACGTCAGCATCAACGACGCCAAACAATCCAGCACAGAGAAGCAGGTCGACCCACTCCTTGGGCTGGCTCCACACGGCGTCCTGCTGCCTGCGCTGCCGCTGGAGCTCCTTGCGCTTGCGGATCACGATCTCCAGGACGTCGGCCGTCAGGAGCAGCCGCCGCTCCACGAACTGCGCCGACAGGAACTGCGCCGCGCTCAGCGACGGGAAGAAGCGGAACTCGTCACGCAGCAGCCGGAAGACGCTCTCCACGAATCGCGCGTCCGTCTTGCCGTACAGGTCGTAGCCCTGTCATGGTCAATCGATGAACAGTGTCGTAAGCCACCAGAGTCGTCGCATCAGATCGGGCTGTTCGCTCACCTTGTCCACAAGGAACGCCGCGAGCGCGCGCGACGAGTCCAGCAGCGCGTAGTGCAGAAGGCGCAGCAGGTCCTGGACACCGCCGCTCTCCAGTCTGTCCCCGTCCGTCCGTCGCATAACATAATCGTTTGGTCAGCGGGAGTGGAAACAGAGGCGGCAACAGCGCGGCGGCACCTCATCGCCCGGAGATGCGGGAACTGCAGCGCGCGCGCCAGCTTGCGCACGCGCTCCGCCGCGTTCTGCACGTCGCGCATGGCCGCTCAGGGGACGGCGAGAGCGGCAGCACGCGGCCTTAACCGGACGTCACCTTGTCGGCTTTTTCGCCGGTGGATAAAGCCCGCGGGCTGTGAATGGGCGTTTGATTTTGAAAAAGCGGGTATCCGCATCACAGCAGCGGTCACTATGCATAGGTAATGTTGCGCGAATGTTGCTTCAACACGTCACTTGTGTATTGGGCAGCTGCGACCCAATCATTAAAGCGAGGGATCTCTTCCTGTTGTGTTGCCTTGGGTACATGAACTCTCATCTAATGCGCTCGCTACGGCTTAGCCGAACTTGGACGCGAGGGCCGTGGCGCCGCGCCGCACGTGCAGCGAGTTGTACATGAATGAGTCGATGAAGCCAGCGATCTGGTAGGGCATTTCACGGTAGAGGCGGTGAGAAAACGAGGGAAGTGCGAGCCACCAAAGTGGCGGACAACAGCTCGGAGACGCACCGAGACGACGCCGCCGACGATGGCGCAGATCTTGACCAGGAAGTGCGTGAGCGGCATGCGGTCGTTGTCGATCTTGACCACGAACGGAGACAGGTCGAACACGAAGAAGGTGCCTGGCAGCGCCGACATTTGGCCGCGCGGGTCCAAGTACATGGACTGCTTGGTGAACGAAAACTGCCATCGCGACAACCAGAGAGAGCGTGTTTGGTCAGCGCACCATCGGCAACGAAGGGACTGGCCGGCCCCGAGCAAACGCACCTGGTACGAGTGCACGGACGACGAAATGTCGCTGTAGATGGTCGGCACCACCTTGATGTAGTACTGGAACACGCCGCCCGCTGTAGGTTTGGAAACATGCATAGTCCACAGCCAGTGAGTGAGCCATCCACACGGTGAACCACACAACCACTTTAACCGGCAGCGCACCCTTGTCGGCGATCTGTGAGGTGCCGTCAAGCGGCCCAACGGCTCCCGGGTACGGCGTTCCAAACGACAGGCTGGGGCACAAGAGAACCAGTTAGTGGATCCTCCAGCGCACACAGCACACTCAGAGCGTGCAGACCTGTGGATGACGTGGCTGGCGTTAAACGTGAGCTCCTGTCCGGGTCGGAACTGGTGCACGAGGCGCCCCTGGCGGTGGAACGTGCGGCCGAGGGCGACGTGGAAGTTGCCGGCGACGCGGTTGACCATCATTTTGCCCGTGAACCGGCAGCCCTCGCCCTCTTGCGCCAGCTTCTCCTCCATCTGGCTCTCGCGGACGCACTGCTCCTTCTGGTCAGCGTCCTCCAGCGACAGGTCACTCGCGATGAACGCTTCCTTGAGGTCTTCGCACGAGTTGCAGCACTTCTTCCCCGACGGGTGCTTCGCCTCGTAGCAGCTGCCGCAGTATCCGGGCGGAACGTCCGTCTTGACCTCCTCTTCGTCGCCCGCGTCCGTGACCATGGTGATCGGCCGGCCGATCGGGTTGCCGCCAGCGTCCAGCCGCGTCTTGACGACCGTCTGGTGCATGTTGACCTGCAGCTCGCCCGCCACGTCCATCGCGTTGATGTGCGCGTCTGTCGATCATCGGGCACCAATCAATAACAAACCGTCAGATCAGACCACACACTAGGGAGGCCAGCGAGAGCTCGTACCGCGGCAGTTGATGGACAGGAAGCTCACGTCCACGTTAATCTGCAGCTTCTCGCTCAGCGACGAGTCCACCACCATGTGCTCGTGCGTGTCGACGCTCAGATACGCGTGCAGCTCCGACAGGAACAGCACCGCCATGACGACGCCCGCGATCAGAGAGACTGCCGACCACACACACACACACACACACACACACACACACACATGCGTCGCTTAGATCATCAGCCTCTGTCTTACCACGCACATGACGCTATACAATCGACGAAACGGGACGTACTGGTGGCGCCGAACTCGGTCTGCACCTTGAACTCGCCGTGCATCTTGGGGTACACGTCCACCTTCTTGAGCGCGTGGCGCGCCGTGCGCGAGATGCCGGCGTCCTGCGCGGCGTCGCCGTCGTCCACATCGCTCTTGATCGCTCGCTGGCGCATCTCGGCCGTCGCTTGCAGCCGCTCGCAGTCAAGCTACAGTACTCGAGTCGCGTTCCTTCGATACGCTTGCCCAAGTGGCACAACACCGCTACGTTCTACGTGGCTGCCGGCGGGTGCGAACCTGTATCTTTCGATGAGGGATCGAGTGTGGGAGGGCGGACACTGAAGGTCTTACTATCGAGAGAGATTGGCTTTGATGGGGTGAACCGACTCCCGAGTGGACCCTCCAAAGTTATAAGAAAGCGCTTGGGTCGGTCAGGTCACCTTGGAATACAAAGGATGCGCATAATACTAATTGACAGAGTGCCTTTTGCGAACTTTACGGTTAGTAAAGTGAAGCTCAAACTTAGGAAGGAAAGAAGAGTGATGGTTGTTGCTGTACGTATTACTATTGCAGTTGAGTAGTAATACTGTTACAGTTTGTATATCCGTTCAGTACTATTAAGTAGTCATGTGTGGTGTCATATCAATAGCATCCACAATCATACTCGTTCGCTATTGCTGCTATTACTACTTCCGGCACTTCCATTTGACCAGCGTCCGCGGCAGCATGCGGGTCGAGCGGCAGGTTCGTCGGCGTCTCCGCTCTCCTCCGTCGCCCTGCGCGCCTCCTCGTTCTCACTCTCTCTGCGTATGCCGCAGCTGGAGCTGGCGCCGACCTTCTCGGCGGCGCTGGGCGGCAGGATCCTGCCGAACGCGCGCGCGGCCGGCGACCTGGACGCCGACGGGCTGACCGAGCTCGTATTCGGCTCCGTCACGGGCGCGCTCGCCGTCTTCAAGGTGCGTGCTGTCAGTAGTGGAGGCCGGTTATCCATCAGCGCTCTAACTAACACTTGTTGGTCGACGCTTCCGCTCAGATCACGCCGGACGAGCTCGTCTTGTGGCGGTCGTGCAGTGTTGATGGCGCTGTGACGGCCGTCTGCCTGGACGAACGCGTTCCAGGCGGGGTTGAGGCCGCCGACGCCGCGCCTATGGTGAGTGTGGAGGGCGCTTCAAGGTGCTATCTCGCTGGAGAACTGACCAGTGCGTGATGTGTAGCCGCGAGTCGTCGTGGCGACGTCGGAGGGCAAGTGCTACGTCTTCCAGTCGCTGGAGACGGAGGAGCCGTTTGGCCCCATCGCCGAGTTTGTGCGTCCCTCTGCTCTTCTTGCTGGCCGTGTGGGAATGCTAGATTGTAATGAGAGAGTTGCGCTCCTTGTCGGCATCTTCCAGAACGTGGCGCTCAACGCCAGCGCGCTCGCGGTGGTTGGGGACGAGCTGGTTGTGGGCACGCGCGACGGCCGGATCCTGGTCTACGGCCCGGACGAGGGAGCGGTGCGAATAACCAGGATAGGAGATAGTGTATCGCTCAAGGTCTCACCCGTGGGTGAACCGACCTTCAGGTCGGCGAGTACAAGCAGGTGGCGCATTTCGAGATCGCGGCGGAGATCAACGCGATGCGAGCGTTCTCTGCGCCGTTCGTCAAGTCCGGCGGGTCGCCCATGCTCTTGATGTGGTGCACGTCCGGCGAGATCTTTTGCTACACCTTTGATGGGGACAGAGCGGGTGACGCAACGCAGACACAAGCGCTGGAGGAAGACGGCGCGAGGAGCGTGATGCTGTGGAACGGGCACTCGGACGAGAAGGAGGACCTGGTGTGCATGATTGATGGCATCTCTGTCCGAGGAGTGCCCGATCACGTGGCGCACGTGGCCATGGGGGAGAAAGTGTCTCTCGTGTCCCCCTCGCTCGAGAAGGTTTGGGACGTGCAGGTGAGTCCCGTCGGATTCCTCCTTTGCTCCTTGTGTGGGCGAGTCGATTTGCTGGACGCTGACGTACCGCTGTCTGTTTGCTGGCAGCTCCCGGAGGCGATCATAAGTCTGGACAGTCTACGCATCTCGCCACGATCTCCGTCCAGCGACGGCTGTCATGGCATGGACGTGGTATGTTTCGGCGTAGATACTGCAAGCTTGGTGGGACGTCGTTTTCTAACGGCTCTGATGTTTTGCTGTCGCTTGCTATACCCAGCTCGTCGCGTGCACGTGGAGCGGTCGGCTGTATCTGATCGCAAACAGCGAGACGCGCGTTCACTTTCGTGTTATGCTCCCAGCGTCCAGCATGTTTACAGGTACGAAACCTCGAGAGCGGGTCATGCGATTAAGAACTCGAGTGTAAAAGCTAACTTCGTGGTGCGTGTCCGTGTTATCCCGCCGATCTCGCCACGTACAGCCCAGATGACGAGTGACGAAGCCCAAGTCGACCCCATTGTGGTCGTGATCGCCACCTCTGGCGCCATCTTCGTGTTCGCCGACGTGCACGACACCATTGCTCGGTCTCTAGACCACACGACGCTGGTACGAACTGGCGTCAAACAAGTCCGATCGGCTAGAGCAGCTTTCTCACCACCAACTTCTTTGTCGTATGTCCAGGTGGAAGCGGTCGAGCAGAGCGCAGTTTTCAGCGAGATGGACTCGGAGGACAAGCGGGAGCAACTGCTGAAGTTGCTCCGCGACTCGCCGTCGCTCGGGGCTCGCCCTGTGAACAAGATGAGCGTCTCGATCGAAGATGTCATCCGGGCCGCCATGTCCTCTTCTTTGGTCGTGTCAGAGTAGTCGGACGTATGAAGACCGCTTATACACCAGGAAAAGAATATCAATGCGTAGTTCATATGTGTGTAGTGTAGTTCCGACGCGTCGTTCTCGCTGGGCTGGTCGCGCAAAGCGGATGTCTGTGCCCTTCCTACCAGTTCTGCAGCTGATACGCGCTCTCGACCACGTCGGCGACCGTGGCGGGGCTTCTGCGCAGCAGTTCCTGCGCGAAGTCGGCGGCGTAGTTCAGATGGGCGCGCACCTCGGTCGTCTGGGCCGAGTTGAGCTTCCACGACGCGTCGTAGGCGCGGAACATGATGCTGTACACCTCGTAGAACGCGATGGGGTCCTCAAACAGCCGCCAGAACGGCCGCTCCGCCCCGAGGCAGCCGCCGTCTTTCAGCTGCAGCAGGTCCGCGAGGACGAACGCGATCTGCGCGCCGACCAGCGCGTATGAGAAGGTCACGGGCCCGCGATTCGACGCCGCGTCGTTGAGGATCGGCAGCGCGAAGGTGCGGTGCACCTCGTGGAAGAACGTTAGGCACTGGAGGGGCAGCAGGAATTGCAGCTCCCGCATCGGGTCGCCGTAGCGAAAGCCCAGCCGCTCCCACTCGGGCCCCGTCGTCACGAAGGGCTGCGTGTCGAAGCAGCTCGCCCACAGTCGCTTGAGCAGGTCCACGTGCTCGCGGCTGCTCTCGTTCAGCGGCTGCTTCATGGCGCCCACGAGCTTCGCGAGCTGTTCAAGCGCCGCGGCTGTTGGTGGGGCGTTGCCGCTGTTTCCAGCCGCCGAGACCGTCACGACCACCTTCTCCCACATGCGTACCGACTGCTTCTGGATGGACTGGGCCACGGCCGACTGCTTCATCTTGGACGCGAGCGCCTTCTTGACGCCAAAGAGCACGCCCGCCACGTCCTGCTGCGGCCCCGAGGGCTGCGAGGACGCGCTGTACCCGCCGGCGTCTCTTTCCGGCGCCTTGGGCTGTTCCTGCTGCTGCTGCTGCGACCGAAAGAAGGCAGCGAACTGCTGGTCCTCGCGCACGTCAACGCGCTCGTCCACGTCGCTGCCGTCCTCGTCCGCCGCAGGGTCGGGCGACAACTGCAGCACCTTGACCAGGATCTCGCCCCGTCGGTTCACGGGCAGCGCGCGGTCCGCGTCCACCAGGTCCACCCAACAGTATGACGTGGCGCCGGCCGCGTGCTGCAGCCGGAAGTGGTGGCGGCCCGCGAACGGGAACCGGCGGCGCAGCTCCGCCAGCGTCGGCCGTGCCGACAGCATCAGCGACGACGCGAGCGACTCCAGCGGCGCCGTCTCCTGCTCCGCCAGCGTCTCCTGGAAGAAGTAGCGGCACAGCACGCCCCGCGCGTCCCCCATCTTGTCTTGGTCGGTCGCGCCGCTTCTTCGGTCGGTTGTGGGGGGAGGAAGGATAACTTCTTTTGGGTGTTGTTGCTGTTTACCTTTTTATTGGGCTTTACGCGTCCTATGCGTCTTTTGATTGGCTGAAAGTGTCTTATGAAGGATAATACATGTCTTCGATTGGTTAAAATGACGCCACTTGCACCAAAAGAGTTGCTGACAGCGCGCTCGACATGGGTATTTATTTATTGACCGACCGACGTCAAGGCGGGAGCGAGCGGGCATGGATGAGGACGACGAGTGGGACGACGCGCTGCTGTCGGCGATCGCGGACATCGAGTCGCGGCACATGCGGCAGGCGACGGCCGGGTCGGCGGCTTCCCTCGCGGTCCCGTCATCAAGCTACAGCGGCGCGAGCGGCGACTGGGCGTGTCGGTCGTGTACTCTGAGGAACGCGGCGGCGCAAGCGGCGTGTCTGGTGTGTGGTACGCCCCGAGGGCAGACGTACACGCCCTCCGCATCGCCTGCACCGGTGTTTGGCGGGTCGGCGGCGGTCGGATCGGCGTCGAGAACCGCCAAGAAGACCGTGCAGTCAACCATCTCGTTCGGCGCGCCCCCGCAGCAGCAGAGCGCGGTGAATCACCCCGTTCTAGCGCTTCGCAGTGCGGCATCGACCCCTGCACGTCCCCAAGCGACTGCCTTCTCCGTTCGAGCGCCGGCAGCGGGCTCCGTGCTCGACCCCCGACGCCAACTGACTCCGCAGCAAGGCACCCAGTGGCCGATCGCGTCGCCGCCGCCGCCGTCGCAGCCGGTCACGACGGGGGAAGACCGCGAGGCCAAGCAGCGGTACGTAGACGTGGTGAACCGGTCCAAGTACCCGGAGGTCGACTACGAGGCGGCGCACGAGTTCGTGTACCCGACCAACTACCCCATCCGCGACTACCAGCTCGCCATCACGGAGAAGGCGCTGTACCACAACACGCTGGTGTCGCTGCCCACGGGCCTCGGCAAGACGCTGATCGCGTCCGTCGTCATGTACAACTTCTACCGGTGGTTCCCGTGTGGCAAGATCGTGTTCATGGCGCCGACCAAGCCGCTGGTCGCGCAGCAGATCAAGGCGTGCCACGAGATCATGGGCATCCCGCAGGCAGACACGGCCGAGCTGCAGGGCAGCGTCTCGCCGGCGGTGCGCAAAGTGCTCTGGAAGTCCAAGCGCGTGTTCTTCTGTACGCCGCAGAGTATGCAGAACGACTTGCGCCACGGCGTGTGCCGCGCGGAGGAGTTTGTGTGCCTCGTCGTGGACGAGGCGCATCGAGCGACCGGCAACTACGCGTACTGCTGCGTCCTTCAGGAGGTCGAGCAGAAGACGCCGTTCTTCCGGGTCCTCGCGCTGTCCGCGACGCCGGGCTCCAAGTTCGACATCATCCAGGACGTGGTCAAGAATCTGCGCATCTCCCACATCGAGAGCCGGTCGGCCGACGACCCCGACGTCAAGAAGTACACGCACGCGCGCCAGGAAGAGGTGATTGTGTGTCGGCTGAGCAACCAGATCACGGAAGTGAAGGCGCTGCTGACGAAGGTGTTTCAGCGGATCGTGCACCGGTTGTTCCAGGGGAACGTGATCCAGTATCGAGACCCAGACAAGCTGACGCGGTGGTACGTGCTCCAGGCGCGCGAGAAGTTCCGTCAGAGCCCATCGTACGAGTCCAATCGAAGCGCGGAGAGCGATTTGGCGATGCTCATCAGTCTCCTCCACGCCAAGAATCTGCTCACGGTCCACGGGCTGAGCAGTTTCAAAGAGTACGTCATGAACTGGGTCAAGGAGCGCCAGGAAGGAGCGCGTCTGTCCTGGTCGAAGCGGGAGATGCTGCAGTCCACAGAGTTCCACGCGTTGGAGCTGAGTCTGATGGGCAGCAACAGCGGTGCGCCCGGTCCCGATCCCGCTAGAGGGCAGCCCAGCCATCCAAAGCTGGTCAAACTGCGCGAGGTACTGCACGAGCACTTCCGGCGCCATGCCGCTGGAAAGTCAAGCACGCGAGCAATTGTGTTCACCCAGTATCGGACGAGCGTGGTGGAGATCGTGGAGCTTCTGAAGCCTCTGGCGCCGTTGCTGAAGGTGCAGCAGTTCGTCGGGCAGGGGACGTCTGGCAAGATGAAGGAGAACAAGGGCCAGTCACAGAAGCTGCAGCAAGAGATCGTGCAGAAGTTCCGCCAGGGATTTTTCAACGTGCTGGTGGCAACGTGCATCGCCGAGGAAGGCCTGGATATTGGCGAAGTGGACCTGATCGTGTCCTTTGATGCCCTCACGTCGCCTGTCCGAATGATCCAGCGGATGGGCCGAACAGGGCGCAAGCGCGTGGGCAAGGTCGTCATCCTCGTGACCGAGGGTGACGAAGAGAAGAAGCTCGCGCGCAGTGCGGCGTCTGCCAAGACCGTGAACCGCGCGCTGACGACGTTCAAGCACAAGTTCTCGTACTCCAAGTGTCCGCGCATGATTCCAAACGGTATTAGACCCACGTTGACCCGACTGGAGATGAATATCCCAGAATTCCAAGCATCCAAAGTTGCTGGCAAGCAAGTCGCAGACGGGTATGGTCGACGGCGGTACGAGCAACTTGGCATTGTGTTGGATGAAACCTGGAAGCTGAACGACATTGAGCGGTCCATAGCCACCACCAAGTTCTTTCCGGTGGGGTTCAACTCGTCGGAAAGGAATCTCCTGTATCCGGTCGTGGCGCCGCGCAGGCACCTGGTTCGCCGACGTTCGGCAGCTGAAGGGAGAGCGTCTTCCTTGCTCGGGTACTCTAGGAAGTCGTTCGTGCTGCTGTCAATGGTGCGGAAGATCAACGGAGTCGACGAGGATCAATGGGAATGCGAGATGCTGTCTCGGGGCCAAGCGAGTGAGCGTGAGCGTGTGGTGGTGGATGCGGATCCAGAAACACCGGTGAGCCAAAGTTACGAGTGGCAAGACCCATCCGAAACAAGCGCCGGTAACATTGGGTCTCCTCGCCGCAACGACTCGGCCAACAACTCGTTCAGCGATGTGATGAATGAGTCGATGCTTGATATGGGGATGCACTTCAGTCCGCAATACATCGACCCGGTCCCAGACAGCACGGCTCCTGATGCGGTGGAGGTTGCGGCAGGTAATGGGACCGGAATGACATGGAAGCGGACCCAACGCAGTGCAGACCTCGCACCCAAGCCCTCGCCCACGATCCAACTCGGCTCGCCTGCGCGAAAGAAGGCTGCCGTCTCGTCGTCCAAGGGCAAGAAGACGGCAAAAGCTCCATTCTCGCCTCCGCAATCCCGGAAAGGTGCGCTGATCAGCAGTGAAGACCTCCAAAGAGGCGAGAGGCTGCTTGAGCAGCTGCAGGAGCTGCGCTCGCTATCGCGCTCGCTTTCTCTGAGTTCGTTGACTCCTGTGGACGACGAGTCCATGGCCAGAGACGAAGAAGTCGGTCACGCGAATCCCAAGGAGCCGGACGAAGGTCTGAGTCTGCCCGACTTTCCCCGACTGAGCATCTCTCGCCAGTTGACCTTTCATCAGGTCGACGAGGATGAGCATGACAGTCAATCGGAGAACTGCGTCCCCGAGCCGCCGTCATCAGCGTGCGCGTCACTTTCCACACTCGCACCAGCGCGCGAACATGCAGCCCAGCGTGACTCGATGGAGGTCGAACCACTTGGTACAACACAAGCCAACGTCGTTCCCGAAGTTGCGGTTGCTCCTGTTGTCGAGTCGGCTGCCCCGCCTCCTAGACGGTCGCTCGCTCTGAGAATGGTGGATGAAGCTGCTGACAGTGAGTCAACTGCGACCGAGGCGGGTGTACATATGGGCTGCGAAGGCGAAGTGAAGGTCTCGAGAATCGTGAGCATTGACATCAGGACCACGGAGCAGCAGCCCGAGTGTATCGATCTCACGACCACAAAGCAGCCTAGTCCCCCGTTTCCGGACCGTGTAGAAGTCAACGTCACGACCCCTGGTGCGAAGCGTGAAGGTGAACCGGTTGACGTTGTCGATTTGATAACGTACAGCCCAGACGTGACGGTACCCAAGAACGCCAGGCCGAAGGAGATCACTGCTGGCTCGAGTCGCGAACGTGTCGCTCTGAGTGGCGTCGTGACCACGGATGCAATGACGGGGGCTACTCAGAGGGAAGACGACGCGTGCTCCATCTGCCGTGAGTCGGAATCGTTTGACGACGATCCTATCGTCTTTTGCGACGGCTGCGAGGTCGCAGTCCACCAGTTCTGCTACGGAGTTGCTCGTTTGCCAGAGGGAAGCTGGTTCTGCGACGTCTGCCAGTCGCATCCAAGTCGCGCTGCTAGTTCGACTTCACGGCCAACTCAGTTGAGCTGTCACCTGTGTCCGCTTCGCGGTGGCGCGATGAAGAAGACTGTTTGCGGCCGGTGGGTGCACGTCCAGTGCTTCCTGTGGATTCCAGAGCTGCAACTTCACAAGAACGACACGGCGCTAGCGTTAGGATCGCTGGACGCGCTCGATCCGGACCGGAGAGAGCTCGACTGCTCGCTTTGCCACTCGCAGAGTGGGAAAGGCATCATCCAGTGCGCATACAAGCGCTGCCTCGCGGCCTTCCACGTCAGCTGCGCCTCGTTCGCGCACCACAAGCTGGTCCAAGTTGATCCTCCGGACGACAATCAGCAGCAGGGCACGATGTTTCTCGCCTTCTGTCCGCTTCACCGGGATGCCAGTCATATGATTAGAACTGCATTGCTGAGCGGACAGCCCGCGCTGAAACCCTCGGCCCCCGCCCCTCGTCACAATGCGGCCTCACCAAGGACGACGAGCACTGAACGAGCTGACTCGACGCACACGTCTCCAAGTGCGTTGCTGTTGTCGATGCGTGATAATGACGACTCTGCACAGAAGTTCCGCAAGTTTCGACGACTCAAGCGCAAGTATGAGGCGTCCCAGTCCCCTGGGGAGGTCAATGCAGCACGAGCATCTCCTGAGGGTAGCTCGCCGTGGGGAAAGCGTGTCAAACGCTCGCAGAAGCGCATGGAGCGCAAGAAACTGCGCGCGATGGCGTCATTGTTCATCGAGAGTGACGTCGAAGTTAGAGGCGAACGGGAGGATGAGTATGGCGACGAGGACGACGACAGCGAAGCCGACGCCGAGGACGACTCGTTCATCAACGATTCATCTCAGCTGCTGTATTCGCAGACGCCGTCGCCGAGCGCACGACCGAGCGGGAAGAAGCGGCGAAAGCGTCGCGATGGCTCCCTTCCGGGCGATATGCGGGCGATATACGCTCGGACGCTGCTGGAATCGCCTGGGACCCCCGAGTTCCTGCGACGCGCACGACAGCGGGGCTCCATCCCAGCCAACGGAGTCATCAGCGCGTGCTTGGACAAGATGGAGAAGGTCGCGCCGGCAGAAACCGCGGCTGTACATTCGCCGATGCACGGAGACTCCCAAAGTGATATCCTGGTGACTGGCTCGTCAATCACAGCACCCATCGAGGTTGACGTCGACTCCCGTGTGAGTGAACCCGCAGATCGCGTTGGTTTTGGTGATGCCGGGCGGATTGGAGCTGGAGTAGCCATGGGAATGAGTGAGCCAACTCGATCCGCCGCTACTGGACGCATCGAGGATGTTGATTTCGAGGAAGCCCCTTGCTTCGATCTGCTTTCCGGCTTCAAGATGCCGTCGGAGAGCGTATCTTCTTCTGATATGGTTGGTGGTGCCCCTCCACCGCCAGCGGTACCCACTCCGACAGGGGTGGCGCAGTCGTCGACCAACGTCGGCATTAATCATCCCTCGGCTACGGATCCCGAGGAGGACGCGGCGAAGATTCGCGAACGAATCGAGGCGAATCGGCTGAAGGCGCTGGAGAAACTGCAGCAACGGCGACAGGCGAAGCTGGTGGCGCTCTCCCCAGCCTCCACTGCCAATAGTTATGCTCCCCGTCAGGCAGCTGCTCCTCAGCTTGGTGGTGGACCATCGGGGCTCGTGGTAGATGCAGCGTCCACCAGATCTGCCGTCCACGACGACTCCATGACGGATGCGCCTTCGTTCCAGCTTCTCTCGAGTGCCACCAACTTCTCGACTACTTCCGTCGGTCACGATACTGCAGCGGCTAGTGGTGCGGCACCTACTCCAGGCATCGGCGATCCCAAAGTCCCTGATAGCCGGAAAGAGTTCGGCGTGTTCGTGAGCACGTCTTTCGCTTCGTCCGCGTCCTTCTCCACGCTAGTGCACGTCAAGAGTCCCAGTTCGTCGGTCGACATCGACGATTCTCTGGAGGCAGACGCGTTGCTGAGTGCGCGAACGGCGGTGCTGTGGCTGTCGGCGCGCGAGTTGGACGCTTGGGTGGTGGAAACGCCGGGAGGGGATCCGCAGAGACACCCTCGGATGCGCACGTTGCTCTCCATATTTAAGCGACTCGTGATCGCTGTCGACCCGGGCCAGAGCGCTAGGTCAGGAGCCGCAGACGCCGTCAGTCGGCTACAGCAACTGCCAAACGCGAAAGTTATCGTGCGTCCGGATCGTGTGGCGCTTTGTGAAGCGCTTCATCGAGTTGCAATGTAAGTCGAACCTCGTTTGATCGCTTTGAGTGATTGGTGACTGTCAACTAACCGACTGCTGCCGTGTGACTTGGATCGGAAACAGGGACGAGCGAGACGCCGGCTATCAGCTACCGCCGTCGCTCCACCACTCGACCGAAGCCACAACCTCCACACGCACCGCGCCCGAGATGGACGACCACTTCTTCGCACGCTTGGCGTTTTTTCGGTCCATCCCAGGCGTGTCGACGGGGAGCGCGTTGTCGCTGAGCTTCCGGTTCGCCAAGTTCGCGGCCAGCCAGGTCCCGGCCAAGAAGTTCAACGAGATGCACTGGCGACGGATGCTACCGTGGATCTCGGAGGCGACCGCGCGGCAGATCTACGCGTTCATTGCGTCCACCAGCGTGGAAAATATGACTGTAGAATAGCCTCCGAATTGAGTGAGGCCTGTTGATCGTCTTGTTAGTGAGCGTTTATCATCAGAGATTTGACCGACGCCTACGCTTTGAGCGACGAGATGACCCGGATGGCCTGGTCGAGCGTCTCATCGTCTTTGCAGAACGCGAGGCGGACGACGTCCGGCGCGAGCTGGTTCTCCGGGCGGCTGAAGAACGGCGACGTCGGGATCACGGCCAGCTTGGCCTCCTTGCACAGCTTGTACGCGATCTGGTAGTCCGGGTAACTCTGGTGCAGTCGATCGTTAGTCATTGATACGGTGAGAACACGTCACCAAGAGCATGACGACAGTGCACAGACAGGAGCGAGCGTACCCGCTTGGGCAGCGACGGCGTGATTTCAACGTCGGCAAACTCGTTCAGGAAGGGCAGGCTCGACACGTTGCAGCACACAAAGTAGCCTCCCTCGGGCACGATTGGACGCCAGCCAGCGTCTTGAAGTGCGCCCACGAGTCGGTTGCGCTTGCCCTGGAACAAAGAGGGAAGCAATGTCAGCGCCGATGCAGACAGCCGTTTGCGACGGGGGATCTACCTCCAGCGTGGCCTTGAGCTCGTCGAGATACCCGTTGTGCTGGATCTGCTGGAAGCACGAGGCGAGCGCGACCTCGAAGGGCGTGGTGCCGCAGAAGGGAATGACGCTGTGCGCCTTGGTCATGGCCGCTGCGAGCGGTGCAGGCGCCACCGCGTAGCCGACGCGCCAGCCCGTGCACGAGAAGGTCTTGCCGGCACTGAAGAGCGAGACGGTGCGGTCGAACATGCCCGGCAGCGCGGCAATGCGCTCGTGCTTGAGCCCGTCGAAGCACATGAACTCGTACACCTCGTCCGAGAGCACGAGCACGTCCAGGTGCTTGCGCAGCACGGCGGCGATCGCCTCGAGCTCCTTCCTGGTCATTACCTTGCCCGTCGGATTGTGCGGCGTGTTGAGCACGATCATCTTGGTCTTGGGCGTGATGGCGGCCTCGAGCTTGACCGGGTCGATGTGGAAGTCGCCCGACGAGAAGGTCGTGCTCGACGCGCCGTGGCGGCTGTTGAACGCGCTGCGCTTCTCCTCCGCGAGCTCCAGCGGGATGCCCACCGTCTTGATGCCCAGCAGCGTCGCCACCGTCTTGTACGCGTCAAAGTACGGCTCGAACACGATCACCTCGTCGTCCTGGACAGCATGAACGAGGAACAGGGGTCAGTCGGTGGTTGACCTGGTGACGAGTACAGCGGAGTTCATATCCCCCCACCGGCTCGACCAGCGACGCCAGGACGGACGCGATGCCCTCCTGCGCGCCGTTGAACGTCACGATCTCCTTCATCGGGTCCAGCGCGCGCCCCACCAGCGGCGAGTACATGTCGGCCAGCACCGCCACGTAGTCCACGTGCCCGCCCGGCCGCGTGTACTGGTTGAAGTTGCCGTTAATGGCGTCGACCGCCGCCTTCTTGACGAAGCTGCGCGCGGCACAGCAGAGCGTGTCGGTCAGTGGCTACAAGGCTCGCTCGCTACCTGCACTGATGGATTGTCCCGCACTCACTCGGGCGTGTGGAAGGAGGGGAAGCCCTGGCCGAGGTTCACGGCCCCGTGCTGTGCCGCCAGCTGCGAGATCTCGGCGAACACGTTGTCGCCCAGCGCCTGCGCGCGCGAGCTGATGGCGCGCCGCCCGACCGCGCGCAGAGTCGCCACCCCCAGAGTCGCCGCCGTTCGCATCGGTTTGAGAGCGGGAGGGAGCGGAAGTGAATGATGTGAATGGTGTGCGGCTGCCACGCATACGCTTTTGTATAAGATTCAGTATACCTTAACGAGCTTCAAGTCCGAGAAAGGAGCAGTACCGTGGGGGACGGAACGCAACGTCGTAGAAATACACTGATGTTTATTAACTTATTTTTTAGTACATTCGTCCTGCTCCTTTGGTCACTCGCAGAGCGTAAATATGGGCGAGATGAGCGAGCTCTCGAAGCGGAGAACGAGGAAGAGGATCTCCATGAGCCAGTAGCGGACGCCGCCGGTGGGGATGTTCGCGTAGCTGCCCCCGTAGTGGACGGTGCAGCCGAGCTCCGGACGCTCCGGGTCAGTGGGGGAGAAGCGCAGCGCCGTGAGCGACTGGGTCCACACGTCGGGCGTGTCGAGCTCCTGCTTGACCTCAGCCATGTCGAGGCTGCGGATGAAGAAGACGAAGTCGTTCGCGCGACGCACGCGGCTGAGTATCTCGACGGCGCGCGAGATTCGCCCGATCTGCGGGTAGCAGATGCCGCGGTAGATGATGATGGCGTCGTCGCACACGCGCTGGAGGAGGTGTTTCTGCAGTTCCATCTCGTCAGCAATGGACCCCAATCGTCGCTATTGTCACTACTTAATGGACACGCAACGCACCTTCACGAGCAGCGACGGGCTGAAGAAGCTGGCGTAGCTGTCGGTGGAGATGCGCTCCCAGCTGCGGTTCCACAGTTCCTCGGCGCACACGTGCGGGAACGTCTTGGACAGCGTGAACGTGACGGTCGAGTCCTCCACGTTGCGGTGGTCCGTCCACCCGAGCACGTTGAAGTCCGACGACCTGAGCGAGCAGCTCGAGAAGATCGAGTCGATGCACTGCAGCGTCTGGCACGCGATCTCCTCCCACCGCTGCGGGGACACGGGCCGGAAGATCTTCTCCACCTGCGGGATCTCGCGCTGATGGGTTGGTTGGTTGACTCATCGTTAGTGACGGGTCTCCACAGCAACCACAACTGAGAAGAAGCAGGCCAGCCTCGCTCACCATAAACTGGTTTAGCAGGCTCTCGTGCGCCGGCAACTGGGAGGTAGACGCCTCCTGGACCTGGACCTGCTCCTGCAGCGCCGAGTTCTGCGACTCGAGCGTCGCGCGCTCCGTCGACAGCTTCATGAGCTCCAGCTGCTTCTCGAGCGTCGTGATCGACTTCTTCACCTGCGCGATGGCTTCCTGTGTTCGGCAGGTCAGTGCCAGAGAGTGTCATGGGATCAGTTAATGCACCTGATACTGTAATCCCACCTACCTTCTTCCGCTGCATGAACCGCCGCTGCACCTCGCGGTGCTTCATCCGCTTCTCCTCGACGGACACGCGCTTCCGCGACGCGCGCTTCTTTTTGGTCGCCGCCGCCTCCCGCCGGCGCGCGCCGCCCGCCGTCGGCGTCGTCCTGCTCACCGGCTGCGTGACCGCATCGCCTTTGCTGTCCGCGCCGGCGAAGAACGGGTCGACGCGCTTGAGCGGCAGCTCCACGTGGGGCGGCGTCCAGCTCTCGTCCGGCAGCAGCAGCGACTCGATGATGTGCTGGTCCGTGTCGCTCCAGTCGGCCGGCAGGTGGTGCGGGTGGTGCGGGTGGAACTCAAACGGAGACGCCATGTCGCGATCAGAGGGCGACAGGAGAGCGACCAACCGCTTTCTCCCCGCGAGGAAACTAACCGAGTGCTGTTGGAGTTTGAGGTTGCGCGCAGTGAGGAGCCCATACAAACACCAAGAGAGGAAAGCCCCACTCTCTATGCAGTACACCCGACGAGAGAGCGAGTACCGTGGCTTCCGGGGTAAGTTGCGTTTCGGCTCAGCGGGGTGGCTGGCTCGTCTTCGGCAACTGAGTAGCTCGCCACTTGAGGTGCACAAACCGGGCGAAAAATAACAGAACCAACCAGTTCCAGGGTGCTTCTGGCCCTAACTGGTTTATCCAGGATAGACTACCGTATTTCGCATGAAGAGAGCAACCGCGGCTTAAGAGATACTTAAAGTACAACCATAAGCCAGTCAATCACAAGCCAGAATTCAAAATCCGCCAAATCGCATGTAGCGAGACACACTGCGAAAAATAATACGAGATACCGGTACAAAGCAGTATTACCGATTATTCGAGGGCTGCAAATTGCGTGTGACCGAGCTTAGCACAGTTGGTAGAGCGATTGACTATAGTGTGTCAATACTGTGTTGCAGTATACTCGGAAATCAA
This sequence comes from Phytopythium ostracodes, assembly GCA_023337975.1. Lineage (NCBI taxonomy): Eukaryota > Oomycota > Peronosporomycetes > Pythiales > Pythiaceae > Phytopythium > Phytopythium ostracodes. Next base: position 38,317 of record JAADXW010000096.1, read on the forward strand.
TTGATCACCGGTTCGCTTCCGGTCGCTCGGATACGTTTTTACTTGTCTCCATGCCACCCACGTGTTGTGTCCTTTGCTGATCTGCTAGTATGTGGTAACCATCAATTCATCAGTTCCAAGATGGCGCGCGCGCTTCCCAAAGGGCGGTCTCGCCGGGGAAGAGTAGGTCGACACCAGTACAAGCTCAAAGCAGAGACTGTCGACAAGAAGCTTGCGGCTCTCGCATATCTCGACCGCGAGGGCATGCCGGCGACCGTGATCAACCTCTGCTCTAGTCTAGCTGACGAGTTTCAGGAGTCAAAACGCACGGCCATACTACGCTAGGCGTGGGAGCGCTCCAAGCTCGAGGAGGCCGCAGCGCTGGCAAGGGCGGGCACACCAAGATCCGCAGCCTTGGTGTTGGTACGATTCTTTCTAACGATTTAGAGATGGACATTGTGCTGTGGGTCAACGAGCTCCGCGAGGACGGCATCTCCGTGTCGTCGCATATGCTCTCCAATAAGGCGCGGCAAGTCGCGCTAGAGGTGGAGGTGGCGGACTTCTGTGCGTCCGACAAGTGGATCGTCGGGTTCAAGCACCACAACGAGTTCTGCCCTGCGTGTGCCCACGCGGCAGAGCCAGATCCTGGGACAGTAGTGAGCTATTACAATGGCTTGGACGATTGTAGTGCGTGTAGCAGACTGATATGTAGTCTGCGTGCTTCTGGTCGCGCAACTTATTGCCCTCAGCCATAGCCCTGCGCGATAGTGCTGCTATTGTAGGCGTCAGCGCGTCGCAAGGGATTTAATGGTTATGATGGAATATTTCGCGTAAATTACACAAAAAACTCCTTTGCACGCCTAAGTTTCATCCAATCATATTATCTAAACACGAGCTCAAAACACTCGCTTATTTCCGATTTTGGTAAAGGGCGAGCATCTGGATGCAAATTTTCGAGAAGACTCCTCGATGGATATGTAATTAAGAAGGAGACGGAAATGTCAACTTCGCGTCTCCTACGGGTTCTGTCAGAGCTCCGTTCCTTCCGTTTCCTTGCTCTCTTCTCAAAAGCTCGTCTGAGGCTTAAAAAAATGTCCCCCGCTAACAGGTATTTATGGGTAAGGCTATGGCTTTCAACATCCCGGCAGAACTGCTATCGGCGCCTTCATTTCATTTCATTTTTCGATAAATCAAGTGAAAAAGGCAGTCGGCCGACTAGAGAATCAAGTTCGATAAACCAGGCGACGCACACTCCCCACCCTCTTCACGCTGGCCGAAGCAATCATCTCACCCTTAAGTGTCCGACTCCTCGCCCCTGTTTCCCCCACCATCCAATATCTTCACGCCTAGTGCTGAAGCTATTTTCTTTCTTTCCCTTCAATACTCGAGGTCGTGCCACCGGGAAAGTAGCCGATAACCCAATGCAGCGAAACTCTACAGAGTCACAGCGGCCAGCACGCGCACCGTTACCGCGACTTGAGCTAATGCTTGCGCTGAGGTGCGGGCCACTGGAGTCACGTGCGGTGTAGATATTATCTGCGCCGCAAAATTGGCCAAGATTGACTCCCACTGAATCGCTGGTTCAGCGAGGTCGAGATCGCGATGGTCGCGATGGTCTCGAGGTAATTCGCGACAGAGACCGCTCGCGTCACCTTCCTCATACTGCCTGCCCGGCAAAACGTGAGCGCTTGGTAAGCTGGTGTAACACGATCAAGCTTCTTCCACTCTGGCCGCTGTAATGGGGCACTGTCCACGACAGTCCCCAAAACACGGCACGCACGCTTGCGCTTGGAGGAAGACTTGGACACTCTCGACTTGGGGGAAGGAAGGAGGAGACTTGAGTGCTTTAACGCAAATTTGCAACGGAATTGAAATAGGCTTATGGTTCCTGTATCCTACATATAAAACCACTACGACCCTATGCGGTTAAATGCAATTAACCTACGAATGCAATATAAAACCTTGGGTTGAACCAGTTTGGACTTGAGCTTGAGGTTCTTCTCCGAAGTACCTTCCTGCCGCGTGGAGTGATGTGATTGGTTGATACCA
>JAADXW010000097.1:0-40270 GCA_023337975.1 Phytopythium ostracodes
CCCCCCCCCCCCCCCCCCCCCCCCCCCCCCCCCCCCCCCCCCCCCCCCCCCCCCCCCCCCCCCCCCCCCCCCCCCCGCCCGAGCCAACGAGCGTCCTAATCAGAAACAAACAAGTCAGTTGAGTGCCAGCAGCACGCATCGCAGGCAATAGAAGCTGACTAACAGCGAGTGGAGCGCGGACGAGACCCAGAAGGAGCGGATGGTCATAACTTCGAGCACGTCCGACGAAGTCAGCGCGAGCGGAAACGCGGCGGCGTCATCGCTCTTCTCGGCCACAACGAACTGCCAGCTCGAAGCGCTTTCCTCGTAGCCCGACAGGCACGTGCACGAGGCGTTGACGGCCGTGAGAGCGTCGGGGCATCCGCCGTTCGGGTCGATCGTCGACGAGCGGGAGACGAGAGCCGGCTTGCCGCCGCAGATCTGGTAGCTATCGCCGAGCGCAACGAGCGTGCCCTTGGCGCCGACCATGAGCTGCGTCTCGCCGTCCTTCACGTTGGACAGGAACCACGTCTACAACGTCAGCGCAGCTTCGTCCTCGTCGTCTTCCTCAGCATCGGTGGTCGTTGATGAGGTAGACGTAGAAGCGGCCGGCTTGGAGGTGGACAAAGTAGATGTGGTGGTCGTTGAGCCAGCGATAGATGTCGTCGTTGTGGAACTAGTCGCCGCGCCACCCGCCGACGTAGCAGAAGTACTGGCACCGGACGTGCCGGCTGCAGCGCCCGCCGCCGCGCCCGTGCCCCCGGCCGTCGTACTGGTGGTCGTTGAGGTGGAGTCCGTGACGGCCGTGGCCTCTGACGCCGTCATCGTTGACGAGGATGAGGCCGCCGCCTCGTTTGATGTCGTCGATGTCGTGCTACTCGTTGACGAGGTGTCCGCGCCCGATGCCGAGACAACAACGGCAACCGCGCCGCCGTTCGTGAGGTCTGCGGCCGAGTCGGTTGATGTGGTCGAGCTCGTCGTCGTGCTGGTCGTGCTGCTGTCGCTGGAGCTCGTCATCGTGGCACTCGTGCTCGAGCTGGAGTAATTCTCCGATGAGGATGATGGCGTCGTCGTCGACGTTGTCGTCGAAGAGCCCGAGACATCCGGGCTAGCGGCGGTGGACGTCGAGGAGGTGGAAGTCGTGGCCGTGGTTGTTTCACTCGCAGTCGCGGCAGCGGTGCTCGAACCCTCTGACGTCGTCGTCTCGGAAGTCTCTGTTGTGGCGGTGGTGGTCGTCCCATCATCGTGTGTTGCCGTGGTCGTCGCTGCGGCTTGCGATGACGACGCAGGAGCACTCGATGGCGCAGACGAAGGCTCTGAGGTCGTTGCGGCTTCGACCACCGCAGTAGGAGCCGTCGTCGCCGCCGGAGTCGTTGTTGTCGCCGGTGAAGATGTGGTAGGAGTCGATGTCGACGTTAGCATCGTGGTCGGAGCTGCGCTCGGTGTCGAACTTGGACCCGCCGTCAGCGTCGCACTTGGCGCCGCCCTAGGGGTCACAGTCGGTGTCACGTTCGGGGTCGCTGTCGGCGTCGTCGTAGGCGTTGTGGTAGGCGTCGCAGTCGGTGTCGCGGTCGGCGTTGCGGTCGGGGTTGCAGTCGGCGTCGCAGTTGGTGTCGCGGTTGGCGTCGACGTCGTAGTCGCCGTTGGAGTTGAGGTGGGAGTCGCGGTCGGAGTCGCCGTGGGCATTGCTGTGGGGGTCGCCGTCGGTGTGTGAGTGGGAGTGGACGTCGGCGTCGCAGTCGGAGTGTGAGTCGGCGTGGCGGTGGGCGCGCCCATCGATCCAGACAGCCCAGAGCCGCCGCTACCGCTACCGCTGTCGCTGTAGTTATCACTGTTGCTGTCACTGACAAAGCCCGACGCGCTCGATGAGTTGCTCGACGGGCCGCTCGCCGACGCCACACTCGCCAAGCTCCGCCGCCACAGACTTATGCTTGACGCCGTGCTAGCAATCATGGTCGCGTCGGCTGTGATGGGCGTGAAGATACTTGCCATGATGAAGCCTTTCATGCACTCTCGGAATCGAGAAGGGCAGAGAAGACGCGCAACACGGCGAGTGTTGTGTATTGGGGGGAGGTACGTCGCTAGACGTCGAGAAATATTGTGAACGACCGATCGCCCGCGTCCCGCCTGCCGCCCTCTTCCTGCGACGCCCCTCCGCGCCCGTTCAGCCACGCAACATGGCTGGTTAGTTCACCCTTCCCTCCACCCATGCCCTGCCATCTCCATCAGCGATCGCGTCCATAACAACAGCAGCAGCAGTTTGACCAAGATCCAGAGTGCGACGGACGGGCCACTTGAGCACTCACGCGCCTCGGACGGCGCCGTTTGTGGGCGCCGAGCAGGCCGATGGCCCGCGCACCGAGCACTTGGCGTTAGCTTCGCGCTTCCGCCACTGCCCTCACGCTCTTGAGCCGCCGCCGCGCGCCGCTCGCTGGTGCTGAACCGCAACGGAGTTCAGCAGCGATTCGGGGCGGCCGCGACGGTCGTGTAGTCCGGAATAAATGGGGCATATAGACTGTGGTGTATGTAATGCATCTTATCCGCACACGTTGTAGTAGATTGTAGACGGGCAGCTATGCTGTTTACTACCACATAAATGGGCTTGGCGAATGAGCCGGCGATAACGTTGCACGTCCGCGTTAGTATCCCCAAGACGACTGCGATGTTGCCTTCGCCCCGCTTCCACCGTCGCTAGCAAAGCCCACTGTTCTCTTGGAATGTAATCAGCAGGCTGGAACGGACGGCAGCCCCACGTCAACACTGTACTGTACAGTCAGTCTCATAGAGAGAGAAAGAGCCCGGCAAGTATCGTTCCGTCCTCTCTCTGGGGCTGGTCTGGGTTCTTTGCGTGGCTGTTTGCCGCCTTGACAGGCCGGTTTTGCCTGTCGCAACGCCTTCTGTTCGCTCGGACGCACTGCTTGGCCACTCGTGTCAGGAAGAGGGAAAGTCGCGCGAGTCGAGTCGAGCCGCTCGCTGGACATCAAGGCTGACTTAAATGAGCGAGCGCGAGGGAACGACGTGATTTCCGCGATCCGCCAGCCACAGCCAAAGCCAAAGCCGGCTGATTCAGCCACGGACTGAACGAGTGACGCCCGGCCGGACCGACGGACTGAGGTAGCATGGCGTGCCGCTCCGTTCCTTCCGACTATTTGTGAATGAGATCCGACACGGAACCAGGCTGGATTAGGCCCGGCTGATCGGTAGACCCAGCTATCCGCATGCTCATGGAGACGTGCATCCCGCTTTCGTGCATGGTACATCGAGGACTTCGTTAGTCTCGTCGTTGACAGTGAATGCCGGTACTTCTGCCCACTCTAGCGTCCTGTAGTGCTCGCACCAACGTGATGTCCCAATGACCTCTCTCCTTGCCCCCTGCAATCCTCCTTGTGCACTGAGACAAGTACACCGACCCACCTTATCCCGAGCTGCCTTAATGGCGACGTTGAAGCATGAAAAACGAAAGAACGAACAATCTATTATAGATATGAACAGTTGCAAGTGCACCACGCCATCGTAGCTCCATTCTTCAGCCGAATGTCGCTCGACTCACGCACCACGTGCACCAGAGTGATCGGTCTACAATATCGACGCAGGGGACGCAGAGAGCTGGCTCTTGAGCTCCGTCGCGATCCGTTCGAGCGTGAACACCACCTCGGTGGCGCTCGGTCGGTCCTCTGGCTTGCCTTCGAGACAGGTGGCCGCGAGCGCCAGGATCTCCTTTGGGCAGTCGTCGTAGAACGTCGGCCGCAACTTGCCGACGGCGACGAGCTTGAGGATGCCGTTCTCCTGCCGCTTTCGAGCTCCAGGCACCGTCTCGGGTGGCACGTTGCCCGAGTTCCAGTACGGGTAGTCGTCCGTGTCGATCTCGGACAGCACGACGCCGAACGAGTAAATGTCGGCTCGCTCGTCATAGTCGCGACCAAGCAGAATCTCCGGTGCGATCCAGAAGGAAGTACCAATGCCTGCCGTCATGTGTGTGTCCCCCTCGAAGCGGCGCTCGCGCGAGATGCCAAAGTCGCTCAGCTTGGCGTCCATTTCCGTGTTGAGCAGCACGTTCTTCGACTTGAGGTCGCGGTGGATCACGCGTGGATGCAGCGAGTGCAGGTACGCGAGCCCCTCCGCAATGTGAAGCGCAACCTTAAGCTTCAAGTCCATCCACGTGAACCGAGGGTGTCGTAGAGCCGGCTGCGTCCGCGCCGTGTGCAAAACATCGCGGAGATCGCCACGCTCCATGTACTCAGTGACTGCGCTCAGGTTCCGGATCGAGTCCCACGCGACGCCAACGAACTCGATGATGCGTGGATGCGCGAGCGTGGCCATGAGCGTGATCTCCCGCACGAACTGGCGGATCTGCGAGACGTCCGTGCACCTGTCAGGGTGGATACGCTTGATGGCGACACGACGGCGGTCATACACGCCGCTGTAGACAAGCCCGAAGCCGCCCTTGGAGATGCACTTGGCGATGCGAAGGTCGCGATACGGAATGCGGTAGGTGATCATGATCGGGTCGTTCTGCAGCTCCGCGTTGAGTGCCGGATCCACGTTGTCGTCGAACTTGAGCGTGTCGATGCCACCCGACCGGCTCATGTTGTCCATCAGAGCATCTACGTTCGATGCGCTCCGGTTATGGTGCTGCGTCTTGAGCGCCCTCGACAGCCGCACCGCGAGAAACAGAAGCACGAATCCGACTAGGCATCCACCGATGGCGGCAACCAGCAGGAAGAGGTGCCAGTTGCTCTCGCTACCATCGAAGAAGTCACCTTCGCTGGCCGAGTCATCGTCGACGATGTCCATCGCGGTTGTTGACGAGTTCACGACGCAGAAAGTGAGCGTCGAGAGATAGTTGAGAGCCCTCCACTCACCTCCGGAGCAGTTATAGCTGCCAGCAGACGGCGTGTCGGCTACGACCGTCGCGACCGCCGTGAGCGCGTTGAAGACGCTGGTTGAGATGGTGAAGTTGGTGATCGGGTTGCCACTCACGTTGCTGGATCAAAGTCAAAATTGTCACAGTAAGTGAGAAGGACGCCCGTTAGAGAGCAGCTCGGGTACAACGAGATAACGGGTGCGACTTACAGCATCTGCAGGTTCCCAAACTTCAGCAAGTGACTGGGGAACGCTGTGAGGTTGTTGTTGGCGAGATCGCTGCATGGAGCGTATCGAGATTCACGAGCAAAGAGAACCGATTAGCACCAAATCGATGACAGTGAGCCCACTTCAACACGTAGCGGGAGCTGTCGGCACGTACATGGAGCGCACAGCAGCGACGGACTCGGGACTCATTGACGGCAGGGAGCTGTAGATGCTCGAGAGATTGTTCGACGAGATGTTTCTGTACAGGGGAGACAGAATCCACACATTCATGGTTACCCTTAAGACCTGCTCCGAGCAGAGGTGTTATTCTCGACGCGTATGAGTACGTACAGCGTTCTCAAGCCGTCGAAGCTGTCGAGGAATCCGTTGTTGAACGAGGTCACGTTGCAGTTCCGAATGGACCTGTGATACCGTTATTACACGAGAAGGCGAGGGTGAGACTTGAGCGAGCAGTTCATTCATCACACGCCAAACAGGGCAACCGGGTGACTTACAAATCCTGGATGGATGTCGGGAGGAAGCCCGACGCGATGGGCACTTGGGACAAATCCAGGTTCGCTACCTCCCTGCTCGACACAGACACAACCGATAACAAGGCGAGGTAAGTCACTTTCGTCGCGCATCAAGTTGTAGTTGTCACGTGTGAGGAACACGTACAGGGTTGTCAGCGTGGGGGTCTCCAATGAGCGCGCAAGCACAACACTCGTGCTTCCGGTCAGCGCTGGTGTGATCGTGATGGGGATGAGCGATTCTCCTGACGACGTTCCGATGATCCTCCTGCGCAAACAAGCGATCCACGCCATCAGATCGGCCTCCTCTCGCTCGTGTATGGCTCACCAAGGCGTCACGTACAGCTTTTGCACTTCCTTCGGGAGGTCAATGGTCATCAGAGACGACACAGCCACTTCCTCGCTCTCGGCCAGTGTCACCGGGACGTTCAGATCGGTTGTTTCAGCCGCAGTGGGCGCCCTCAGATGAAATTCCCACGACGACGCGTTCTCAAAGCCGTCCAGACACGTGCACGACAGGTTGAGCTGGGTCTGCTCCGGCAGGCACCCTCCGTTGGGCGGGGTGGCGTCGGACTTGAGCATCACCAGAGGCTGTCCATCACACACGGGCTCGGTCCAGACGCTGCGCTGAATGAGCGCTAGTCGGCGCTCCCCCTCGGCGAACCCCGCTGCCAGGCCTTGGGCGACGTACTCGCCTACGCTCACGTATCCATCGGCGTCTCCGCTGCCGCTGCTGCTGCTGTCTTCACAGCCCGGGGCCGAAGCGCTAAAGTCCAGGGTGATGTCTGCCAGTGCGGGGCTGCTGAGCACGCAGCCAAGCGCCAAGGCTGCGGCCGCAAGCTTCAGCGTCGCGCTGTAGTCTCGCTTCATGTACCGACGTGTCGGTAATCGCGCGCTCGGGTCGCGGACGTCGCCGCTGACTAAGACGCGCGGTCGCTGCTGTTCTCAGCAGGCTGGTTGAGATAAATAAGAAGAAGAATGCGTCGGTCGCAGCGGCCTCGGTGTACTTCGGGTGGATCGGACAACCCGTTTTTATGCCCGCCGACGTACGGAACAGGACAGGCCGGCGCTCGACGCCCAACGCAGCGCGCTGGGCTGGGCAGGGCAGACGAGCGATCCGGCCGTATACGCTGCTGTATGTACAGTACAGTACTCGCGCCGAGGCAGGAGCTGAAGGAGGAGCACGCCATTACTGACCGCTAGTAGCTGCAAGTCACAAAAGCACAGCGCAGGGAGAGCAAGTCGGTCCGCCGCTGGACGCACGCGCTCGCCTCAACTTGGTGGCGTCAGTTCGAGAAGCCGGAAACCACGGTGCTCCATACCCAGCGCCTTGGAAAGTGAGCTTCCTGCTCGAAGCGGCGCAACCTGATTACTCTCTTTCAGTGCGAAAGGCAACTTTCGTACGCGAGTGGAGAGCGGCCTACTGATATAGATAAGAATGTAAAAGAACCGGTAGGATACCGATATTCTGGGACGTGCCACACTGGATATTATCGAGTTTCACAACTTGGGGTGATGCACCCAACCCACTTGTAGGAAGGAACGCGCCGCTTCTTGTTCAAAAAGAGAAGCAACTCAATCACCGCGCAAATCAGAAGAGAGGGCGAACTGTAGATGGAGGACGTCGCGCCCAAGGCGGAGCGCGCGCTGCGCGAGGGCGACGCGGACGCGCTGCTGGCGCTGTACAAGGCGCACGCGCACGCGTATCGAGTACGTCGCGGTGTTCATGGCTTGTTTCGGTTGTCCTGGGCGCTGACAAGCGTCTCACCTCCTACTTTCCCGACGCCAGGATGACCGCGGGCAGACGCTGCTGCATCTCGCCATCGCGCGCGGCATGTTTGACGCGGTGGAGGACGAGCTGGCGCCTGCGATAGTGAACGCAAAGGTGAGGGATGCTCGATCCAGGACAGTGTCGGTCGCGGCTGACGTGTCCGCCTCTCCGTCAACAGGATCAAGACGGCAGAACCCCGCTGATGGTCGCAGCCGAGCGTGGATACAGCTTGGTGTGCGAGGAGTTGTTGGCAAAGGGCGCGCTGGCGTCTATTACAGCTGCAGATGGGCACACAGCGCTCACGTTTGCCATGAAGAAGCGCGCGCTGCTCATCTGCCAGGTGCTGGTAGCGGCAGACCCTGAGGAGGCTGCACATGTACGAACACCCGTGCAGTGTATTGAATTGCAGTTTGATGAGAAGGCTCAACGTCTGCTGCCGTCAATGTCAATGCAGGAGCTACTGCAAGCGATTGCAGCGGAGCGCAGAGAGGACGTCGTGTTACTCGTTGAAGCTGGCGTTCCGCCCGACACTACCGTGAGTATTGCTTCTGTACAAGATCGACTCGTGTCATGGCGAACGCTAACCGCGCTCAAACACCCTCTGATGCTCGGCAGCTTCACGTTGGCATACAAGAGCGGATCGCACTTCATGAAGCCGTCGTCCATCCGACTATACTGCGCGAGCTGCTTCGCTACGGTGCTTCCGTCCATGCCAAGGTTTGCCCGTGCTCCGCGATGATTTCCGTGTCTGTGGCCCTTATTTTAATTTCTATGCTTTAATCCCTTGCTCTTATCATCCAGGACAAGGCTGGGACGACGGCCCTCGCCCTTGCTGCTACGCTTGGCTACCTCGACGCCTGCGAAATACTGATCGAGCATGGCGCGTCTTTGAACTCCAAGGTACCGTCATGTGCAACGTGCTAACCGAGTGGCCGTGCGTGTCCTGACCGATTCGAACTCGCGATGTGCTTGCCACAGGACATCGAAGGCTGCACTCCCATGTACTACGCGTGCTGCTACGAGAGAGAACAAATCATGGCACGCTTCATTCAGCTAGGCGCTGACATAAACACCTCGGTAAGTCGAATCAAGTTCATACTGATGGCTCGCTGGCTAGCCACTTCTGCTGTGGTTGGGTGTCCTTCATCAGAGGGTAATTGAAGCAACCATTCTGTGTGCGCCACAGAGCAACAAACAGCGCACGGCACTATTTTACCATGCTGAGCGAGGAAACGTCCTAGCTTGCGAGCTTCTTCTCCGGTTCCACGCGAATCCCGATCACAAGGTGACTACTGTACCCTACACGTCTTACCGAGGTGTTCTTGACTCTTACTTGTGTTTGCCATATTGTAGGACATGTTTCAATGGACAGCTCTCCACTTGGCATCTAGCTACGGACACAAAGATGTTTGCCGGCTGCTACTCAGTCACATCAAGAAACCAGTCATCGGCGGGCCGGACGACCAGCAAATGGTGCTGTGCCGGCCCACATCATCATCGACGAGCTGGGTTTCCGTCACTGAGACGTGCCTAATGCGCATCTATGGCGAGCTTCTGTAAGATACCCCAGCGAGACCTGCACATGGTTCGCAGTGGAGACTGACGCACGATGTGATGTTCTACGAGCAGGTCTGCGGGATTTGCGTCGATCCTGTCCAAGTATGGGACTTTGCTGATCCGTGATTTTAGCATGAACACCCTACTGCACGTCGCGGCGTCTAGTACAAGCGAAAAGCAGTGCTACTACATCGTTCGCTGCCTTCACAACGTCGGGAAAATCTCGATCAACATCCAGGTAAGTGTGTAGAGCGTAGGTCCTCGACGTCTGTCTCGCACTGACGATCAATTCTACCATGGGCAGAACTGTTTCTGCGAGACGCCGCTCGACATTGCGACGGAACTGCAGCGCACCCATGTCATATCGGTGCTACAATCGCTTGGAGCCATGCTGAGCAGTGGCGAAAGCGTGGTGCTTCCGAGCATGGGGCGGTTGGGGACGCGGCGGGGACCGCTATTCGTCACCATAGTGGGATCGTCTCGTGATTTCAAGGCGTGCACTCGTCATCAGCTATCGCAGCTGTGCCGAGCTATCCAGGACGGAGCATTTGCGTGCACAGACGACATCATCGTTCAGCTAGATACGGACATGGGTGATTCGGTAATCCACTACTTCCTCCAGGAGTGCGCGCAGCGAGACGTCTTTCCGTCTGTCGAGGATCAAAAGCGGCTGCTGAATTCGAGCGCCTGGCTTGGAGTCAGCAAACAGCCTTCCAGGTTGCTTCGTGCGTGCATCAGTCGGACGGTACGTGCTCGTCATTGTTTGTGGCAGCCTAGCTATTGATCCTTGAGGAACACCGTGGCGTCGAGTCACTAACAGACCTGTCAAACGACGTGTATCCTGACCCTGTCAGAACTGGGAGGGGAAGACACCGCTCCACATAGCTGCCGAGTTGGGGGCACTCGGCTTCTGTGAAGTGCTGATCGAGAAAGGAGCTATGGCGAACGAGGAGTGCTCCGCACCCGACAGTCGACTGTTGGACCAACCCACCGAGAACTCCCAGTTTTGGAAGGCGATCAACTTCGCGGCTACGATTAAAGCGTCATCACCCGACACTGTCAGTGCGCCATTGGACGAGAGAGCCGCTCTCGTCAAGTTTCTCCTAAGGGAGGCGGACGCTCTACCCAACGAAGAGAATGCGCTCCGCGACTGCCGAGAGAAGATCCAGCAAAACTTTCCTCATTTGCTGCCGCTGTTTCTTCGCGTTCAGGACGAGACCATGTACAAGGAAGAGTATGACGAAGCCCAAGAGCTGTACTTCAAGGTAAGCGCACTTATAGATGCCCGCGTCTCATTCAGGTATATCATGCTGCCGTCAATTGATGTGCTATGTGCTGCAGTTCCTCGACGACTGCTACCCCCTGTTTCAAGACTCGACGCGCTTCGAAAACGATCCAAGCGGCATCGCGGTGCACAAGACATTCCTCGACACTGAACGCTTCGGGATCCTCTCGCTAAAGAAGGTCGTCGTCCAGCAATGCGTGATTGAGTCAACGGGGGATACACTACTGCACCTCGTGGCTGCGCACGGACATCGGGAATTCGCGGGGCTCATCAAGTACTTGGTCGACGACGCAGGATTAGACATCAATCAGACGGTGCGTTGCTTGCTCTTCTTGCTCCGAGTCAACTTATGCTAACGTATATCATCTACTCCAGAACAAGCAAATGAAGACTGCATTACACGTTGCAGTCGAGCGGAATATGCCGGACGTGTGCCTGTTCCTCATCTCGCGTGGCGCGGACGTGACAGCTTCGTGCCAGAACGCCAAGGGCCCCACGTCCGAGCTGTGGTTTACACCACTGTACTCGGCGCTCTGGGCGCCGGTTCCGTCGTACGAGATCATCGAGATCCTGCTCAGTGCTCCGGACTCGATTGCCAGGCCGCGCAACCCCAAACTTCATCGCTCTGACCAGCTCCTGTCCATCAAGGGCGCGCCAGAACCCAAGTGGAATGGTGTTGTGCTGGACCAACTGCTCCACGTTCATCCATCAGCTCTGCCGTTGTTTCTCGACCACTTCGCTGTCGAGATCGATCGGATCAACGGCGAAAAGATGTGCCGCTATGTCGAGGTAAGTTTGGCATGCCAACAACTCAATAAGCAGCTACTGTGACATGGTCTGTACTGATCGGATGCAAACCCTGTTAACACAACGCAGGCCGTCGAGATTTGCCAAAATCTGGAGAAGATCGTCAACCCACACGGCAACGCCTCGCCGGGTTTCTCCAAGAAGAGTTTGGCGTCGTCCGCAGTGACCCATCCCGTCGTGCGCAATGCCATCCACATCAAGTGGCAGGTACGTCAGCCACTCTTCCCTTCCTGTCGTACAGCCACACTTTCTCATGCAATACCTCCGGCTTCCTGTGAAACAGTTATTCGGATCATCCTCACACCGACGTCAGCTCTTCATCTACGTTGTGATGATCACGTTCTTCTACCTGTCCAACCTCGTGCTGCCGAAGATCCAAGTCACGACGAACGAGGATGGTAAGAAGGAAGAGACGAGTCACCAGTGGATCGAGTTCCAGACTCCGGTCGACTACTGTGTCGCGACGACCAAGATCTGCTGCTGGGTGCTGGCCGTCTACCACTTGGTCTACGTTGAGCTGATCAAGGAGTGCCTGTCCAACCCGCGGCGATATTGGCGCTCGATCTGGAACTGGCTGGACATCTTCACGTACGTGCTGATGCTCGTGACGATCCCGTTCGAGGTCCGCAACGGCCATGACACTGTGCGTGAGTGCATGCTGAGCCTGCTGAGCATCCTCCTCTGCGTCAACCTCATGCAAGCGCTGCTGGTCTCGTCGTACTTCAGCGTGCTCATCTTCACGTTCGCGCGCATGTGCCGCGTAGTCGCGCGATTCCTCTTCCAGTATCTGCTACTGCTGCTCGGCTTCTCCGGCGGGTTCTTCCTCTTGTACCACGGCACCGGTCCGTACGTCGATTTCTTCAGCGCCATGCGGATCGTCTTCCTCACGACCTTCGGCGAGCTCAACTACAGCGACAACTACCACTTCGATGACACTCTCCGCGCGCGGAACTTCCTCGGGTTCACGCTGCTCACGCTCTACGTGCTCGTGGTCATCGTCGTCGTCATGAACTTGCTGATCGCCCTGATGACGTCGGAATACGAGAAAGCGCGGGCGCAAGCGGAGGAGTTGTCGCTGCTGGAGCTCGCAGGGGCGCTGTATCGGTACGAGCAGTGGACTGGCCGCAACGCTGTCACCAAACTCTACTCTACAACTAAGGCCCAGGCTCTACTGGACGGAGCTGAACCAACGACACTGCCGCTGTCCAAGGGCAAGAACAAGCGACGACGGATGTTCCGTCAGAAGCTCACGTCCATGTCGTCGTCCTTCTCTGGGAACGTGATGTCGGGCATCTACAAGTCGTCGGACGCGCGCAGCCGCAAGATCGACGGCATGTACCTCTCGCTGGTCGGAAAATCACTCGGGAATCTGGAAGTTGCAGCGGTCGCGGACGCCATCACGACCGAAGTCTCGAGGCGCTTCCAGGACGAGCTCGCGGGTATGCGCGTGCAGCTCGCGACGCAGATGCAGGAGCTCAAGGACCTGGCGGAGCTTGTCAACACGCAGAGCCAACAGCAAGCGGGCGCCGCGGAGCTAGCTGCCAAAGTCTCCGACATGCTGGCGCTGCTGACCGCGCAGCAGGACGGGGAGCGCGACTCGTCGACCGCATCAACCGGCAAGAGGAGGTGAACGTCGTCGGGCGGAGTGTCAGAGACTAGTACGTGCTGGTACGTAGATCGAATGCTAATAGGAGTTGGACACCAGGCTCCGCCTGTGGGCCTGCATCCATATCGTCGCTAGAGTAGCAATACATCGGCTACTGTAACAGCTCTGTATATATATATATATATCCACAGCAAGTGAGGCAGCAATGAGGTGGTGAGCAGGAAGATCGAGTTGAACATGAACCAGTGGCCACGCATTCACATTGGCGGGTCCTGTCGACGCGCGCTTCGTCATCGGGAGGAGCGCCAACGCGTGGTGTCGCCCCTCCCCGCGTCCGGGTACGCAAACAGCCGCGTACACCACGCCATATCCTATTTGTTTCAGCAGGTTATCGTTTTATTTGTTACCTTATACTTTTTATTTCTATGTGAACGCCTCTAGTGAGATGACCTGAATGGGCGCAGAATAATGTTTCGCAGGTTCTACTCACGGCCTGGTTCAACTTGGCGCGTTTTCCCCCCTCCCCCTTCTCCTTCCATTCTCTTCCGCCGATGAGACCGACGGTCTGGTCTCACTCTAGAATCGGAAGCGCAGCGCAGACGCCGACCGACCGGCCGAGTTTGTCCGCTACGAAGCGACCAGCACGATGCGCCTAAGCCCGCGCGAAGAGGACCACCTAGTGCTGCACGCGGCCGGTGCGCTGGCGCAGAAGCGTCTCGCCCGCGGCCTGCGCCTCAACTACACGGAGGCGGTGGCGCTGCTGGCCACGCAGGTGCTGGAGCTCATCCGCGACGGCAAGACGGTCGCGGAGCTCATGGCGCTCGGCGCGCAGATGCTCGGAAGGTGAGGGACGGCGCTACACACAGTAGTTGACCATCAGTTGGAGAATAACCGCGCGATACTGTCCGAAGGCGCCAGGTGATGGACGGCGTGGCGTCCATGCTGGACGAGGTGCAGGTGGAGGGCACGTTCCCGGACGGCACGAAGCTCGTGACGATCCACCACCCGATTGCGAGCGTGGACGGCGACCTGGCGCTGGCTCTGTACGGGTCGTTCCTGCCGATCCCGTCGCTCGACAAGTTCGGGCCGCTCCAGTCGTCCGTTGTCCCGGGCGAGGTCACCACGGAGGACAGCGACATTGTGCTGAACGCTGGGCGCAAGGCGCGCGTGCTGCAGATCACCAACCTCACGGACCGCCCGATCCAGGTCGGCAGCCACTACCACTTGATTGAGGCCAACCCGTACCTTGAGATGGACCGAAAGCTGGCGTATGGACATCGCCTGAACATCGCGTCCGGCACTGCCGTGCGCTTTGAGCCTGGCGACCAAAAGACCGTGTCGATTGTGCCCATTGCGGGGAACAAGGTGATCACCGGCGGCAACAACCTGGCGTCTGGCGTTGTCGACGAGTCCAAGGTCGACGCGATCGTCGCGAAGGCCGTCTCGCAGGGCTTCCGCCACAAGCCGCTCGAGCTAAGCACATTGCCGGCGAATGTCCAGCAGCCGGAGTTCGGCGTCTGCAAGATCCCGCGCAGTGTGTACGCCCAAACGTACGGACCGACAACCGGCGACGTCATCCGACTGGGCGACATGGAACTTTACGTGGCTGTCGAGAAGGACATGACCGTGTACGGCGACGAGTGCAAGTTTGGCGGCGGAAAGGTCTTGCGAGAAGGAATGGGGCAAGCGTCGGGGGTTGGCTCGAAGCAAGTGCTGGACACGATCATCACAAACGCCCTCATCATTGACTACACGGGTATCTACAAGGCAGATGTGGGCTTAAAGGACGGGTTGATCTCAGGAATTGGCAAGGGTGGCAACCCCGACGTCATGGAAGGCGTGTTGCCCAACATGATTGTTGGGGTGAATACCGAGGTAATTGCGGGCGAAGGACTGATCTTGACGGCTGGCGGCTTTGACGCACACGTCCACTTCATCTGCCCGCAACTTTGTACGGAAGCGATTTCGGCTGGATTGACGACACTGGTTGGTGGCGGGACAGGCCCGGCGACGGGGACGAACGCGACAACCTGTACGCCAGGGCCAAACCACATGAAGCTCATGCTGCAGGCGACCGACTCTGTCCCGATGAACATTGGACTGACCAGCAAGGGCAACACGTCGCTTCCCGAGGGCCTTCAGGACACGATCGATGCTGGTGCGGTGGGAATGAAACTCCACGAAGACTGGGGAACGACGCCCGCGGCAATTGACAACTGCCTGAATGTGGCGGAGGCTAATGATATCCAGGTTACCATCCACACGGACACCCTGAATGAATCCTGCTGCGTTGAGCACACGATCGCCGCATTCAAGGGCCGTACGATCCACACGTACCACAGTGAGGGTGCTGGCGGTGGCCACGCACCGGATATCGTCACGGTTTGCGGAGAGCTGAACGTGCTTCCATCGTCTACGAACCCGACGCGTCCGTACACGCGCAACACGATCGACGAGCACGTCGACATGCTGGTAAGTTTGTGCCTTTGAGGTGGGTTTGGGCGTGGCGTTGTTTTGCATGCCTGAGTCTAACTGTTTTTTGTTGGTATTGTGACTACTATATGGATGTAGATGGTGTGCCATCATCTGGACAAGAACATTGCGGAGGACGTTGCCTTCGCCGAGTCGCGTATTCGTGGCGAGACGATCGCTGCGGAAGACTTGCTGCACGACATGGGCGCTATCAGCATCATTTCCTCAGACTCGCAGGCGATGGGTCGCATTGGCGAGGTCGTGACGCGAACGTGGCAGACGGCCGACAAGATGAAGAAAGAGCTCGGACTGCTCCCGGAGGACGCCGCATCTCCCTTCAAGCGCGACAACTTCCGGGTCAAACGCTACATTGCCAAGTACACGATCAACCCGGCCATCGCGCACGGAATGAGCCACGTGATCGGATCCGTCGAGGTGAACAAGCTGGCCGACCTTTGCCTATGGAAGCCGTGCTTCTTCGGAAGCAAGCCCGAGATGGTGATCAAGGGCGGTGCGATCGCTTACGCGCAGATGGGCGACCCCAACGCGTCCATCCCGACGCCGCAGCCGGTCAAGATGCGGCCCATGTTCGGTGCCTACGGGCCAGCGGTGGGTGGCACGTCGATCGCGTTCGTGAGCAGGAGCTGCGTCGAGAAGAAGATCGCGCAGAGCTACGGCCTCTCGAAGCGCATCGAGGCCGTGCACGGCTGCCGCGGCGTCACCAAGAAGCACATGAAGCTCAACGGCGCGCTCCCCAAGATCCACGTGGACCCCGAGACGTACAAGGTCAAGGCGGACGGCAAGCTGCTGACGTGCGGGCCGTCGAGCGAGCTGCCCCTCGCGCAGAAGTTCTTCCTCTTCTAGGGCGGCGGGGGCAACTTCGTGGTATGCATCACTGTTGACTTGCATACCAATCCAGTCCGGAGCGTACTTAGCGTAAAGTACGTACAAGAGTATTGGTCTTCCTGTTGCCTTCAACTTCAAACCGTGCCTAACCGTAAAGTTCGCAGGAGTGTAGGTCTGCGTGTTTCCCTTCCAAAAGGTCGTGTCACATTAGTGTTTACCAATACGAGAAAGGACGACGACATGCCGATCGCGACGCCTTCGACTTCGCCTTCCGCTCCGACTCCGTCGCCCCGCCGAGCGCCATGCAGTCCGCCCCCGCGCTCTTCGATCTCCCAGGCGTCCTCTTCCGTCCCTTCCGCCGCCTCGTCGTCTGGTGGGGTTCGCGTCTTTGACCGCGAGAACTTCGCGCGCCGCTTCCTCTCGGTGTCCCAGCGACTGGACGCGCTACAGTCGCCGCCCCTGGGGGGCCTTGTACGTGAAGCAGTCCATGTGGCGGACGCTGAGCGTGAGGAGTCGACCGGCGTACAGCGTCTACTAGCTCTGTTTGATTCGCCTCAGCTGGCGTATGACGTGTTCCGCCGAAACGAGTGTTTTCATCCCAGCGAGCGCGTCGCTGGGCCCAATTCAGGCGTAGCGCTTCCTTCGAAAGAACCAGCACCTCCCAAGTCTGCGGAGCCTGCTTCTGACTCCTCTTCAGGTGCAAAGCGAACGCTCCATCGCACGAACAGCTTACAGAACGGCAGCGACGCCATCAAGAAGCTCTCAGCCGTCGCGATCGACACGCCCGCGCCCGTGTACATAGCGGTGGGTGGGAAAGCGCGCGTCCTACCGTCAGGCCAGCTTGCTCGCGTCAAGACGGCGCTTCACACCCGCAGCAACGCGCTCGCAAACATTCAACCGGCCGCGCAGACGTCTCCGGAGCTTCGCAAGGCGCTGCGAGTCGCCCCCGGGAGCACGTGGGAGGCGCTGCGGAGCTCGGCGGCCATGACAAATGGTCAGGGAGGTGAGCTAGTCAATGGACCCGGCACGACAGCGGAAAGGAGCGGGGCGTCGCCTAACAAGGCAACCGGGACCAAAAGCAACGAGTCTGCGAGTAAGCAGGCTCTGATCGCCGAGCTCGTGGGGCGCACCAACTTCTCGACGCTTCACATTTTCCAGATGAGTCGCAAGTTCAAGGCCATCGCTGGCGCGGCCAAGTCGGTCATTGCGTTTGAGGAGTTCCGTCAGAGCATGAGCGAAGACATGGACGAGCTTCTGGGTAGCCTTGAGCAGGGCAACGCGGCCGACACGCCCAATCGATCCGAAGGCAGCTCTACGTCCGAGCTGAAAGCCATCGGCGCCACCATTGCCGCCAGTGACACGTTTCTTCGCCGCCTCTTTCTCGCATTTGACGCTGATGGCGACGGCAAGATCGACATTCGCGAGTTCGTCGTCGGCTTGAACAGCTTTGCGCGTGGAGCGCCAGAGGAGAAGGTGGCGGCGCTGTTTGAGATCTATCGGAGCGATAGCGTCCCTCCTGGCAAAGGTCCGCCCCGAGTCGCCATATCGGACCTGCTTGGGCTGTTCCAAGGCGACCGGCAGCTGTACCAGGAGCTCATGCGGTGCGTGGACGACTACTTTGTGCGCGTTGAGCTGCGGGACGAGACCAAAATCAGCGAGGAAGAGTTCGTGGCCGTGTCTCTGGAGGAGCCACATCTCTTGGACAACATCAGTCGCCCGCTGCCGTCGAGGAGATACGCGTCCGACGACCGCGTGCGCGAGCTCGTGAGGACCTACATTGAACAGACACGGCTCAACTGGAGGCAGCTTCTCCACATTCATCGCGCGTTGGTCGCGTGGGCCCGGCAAAAGTGCAGGGTATCGATTGCATCTTCTGTGTCACCATCGTCATCGCCACAGCATGCGGCACTCGGGGGGTCGCCGATCAGCGCACTACAGGACGAACTGCAGTCGATAGTGCTCCCTGCATCCGAGTTCCACGCGATTCTTCGTGAAGAAAACACGGGAGCCGCCGCCGTTAATGGGCAGAAGCGGGCGGGTCCCGATGACTCGCTGATCCAAAGCCTGCTGCTCGCCTACATGGCGACGCCGAAGGAGGGAGTCTACAGTTCGCTCGCCGACAAAGGTAAGCCGGGCTTGCTGCGAGTGATTGTGTTACTCGCGAGGATGTGTCCACGCCAGCATATAACGTCTCGCATTGCATGTGACAGTAGCGCCTGGGAGCCAAAAGAGCACGAACGCCAGTAGCGAACAAGCATTCGTGGCGTTCGTGGCTGGTAGCGAACTCTCGCAAGACTTCGCGGTCGCCATGCTCACCACATTTGTGGCAGAGCTCGATGCGGAGGCCAAGGCCCGCTTCTTCTTCGAGCTGTTTGACGTCAATTGCGACGGGTTCCTGTCTCGCTCGGAGCTGAGCACCGCCATTTGCGCGGGATTTGCGCACTTCGGGCGGAACGTCATGGAGGTCGTGCGCATTCTCGAGGATGAGGACGCCGACCAGGACGGCGAGCTGTCCGAGGCTGAATATCTGCGAGCAGCACACAAGTCGCCGACGATCCTCGCCTCGCTGTACACGTGCCTTTAGACCGGTGCGTTACACGTGAATGGCTGATCCGTTGTTGGGTTTCCTTTACGCCCGCTGCGTCATGGGCTCGCTAATGAGACATTGTACTCCTAACAGGGTGCAACTTGGTATTGTATCACACGAACTGGCGCGACTCGGAGCCTTGAACGTTGCCGCCGTCGCCGCTGCTGTTGTCGCCGTGCTCGCTGCCGCTACTGTGGCCGTTGCTCCCGTCGCTATTCCTACTGCTATTGCTGCTGATGTCCAGCGTGTTGGCGCGGTCAAGCATTTCCTCTTCTCCCTCGGGGATCGAATCGGACGACCCCATCGAGTAGAAGCTCGGTCCACCAGCTAGCGGGGTCACCGTGTCCGACTCAATCGAGCTGGACGACGTAAGACCACGCCCGTACGCGCCGGACTGATTCCTCGCCCCGGTCGGCGGATACTCCGACGAGCCCGCAGAGTACAAGCTGAACGCGGACGAAGAACGGTAGTTGGGGAAGCGGCGACCCGATCCTCGGCTCATAAAGGCTCGCTTGGCGCGGGCGGTGCCTTTCGCGAGGGCGACAGCTTCGCCGACGTTGTGCGCCTCGGGGTTTTCATTGCGTCCGAACGGCTTGATGTGGCCTGAATGCTTCTTCTTGGTGCGCGACGACGACACCTTGTCCTTGTGGACGAACGCGAAGCCGCAGCGCAGAATGAGCTTGACGGTCTGCATGGCCGTGTTGCGGTCCATCTGCTTCTCCTCCTGCGTCAGGTAGATGTACGGGACGAGGCCGTTGTGCTCCTGCTTCGTGTCGTCGCGGCGCGGGCCGTACTTCCAGCCCTGCTCCATGCGCATCTTGGCCCACACCTCGTGTGTGTTTTCAGCGAGCAGCTCGATGACCGAGCGCAAGTGTGGCGGCACCTTGACATCGTCGGTCGGGATGGGCTTCGGGTCGTACGTGCCTCCAGGTTCGGACGCGGGAACGCCAAACTCAATGTTGAACTCCTCGGTCGTCGTTGGCGGCTCAAGGATGTACCCGAGCGCCGTGATCACCTTGAGTGCCGAGATGGAAGTGTCGCGGTCGTACTGCTTGTCCTGCTCCGTGAGCGCCTCGTACGGGATCAAATCCGGATGAAGCTTGGTGTCGTTGTCGCGCGCCAATCCCCAGCGCCAGCCCTGTTCGATACGGCCCTGCGCCCACACTTCGTGAGCATTGTGCGAAAGAAGCTCGGCCAGCAGCATGACCGACCCGGGCAAGCGCACTCGACTCGTGTTGATGGGCTGCGGCGTGTACTTGTACCCTTCGAACTCGCGCTTGTCGAGCGGCGTGAGCGCCGACGGGAACCGCTCTAGGAACGTGATGACCTCCGTGTAGATGCGCTCCTCCATGTTGTGGATGCGCATGTTGCGCTTGTGCACCTTCTTGGCGATGAACATGCGGAAGTTGCGCACAAGCTCGTCGAAGCGGCACGAGATGCCGCGCCCAGGCGCCGCGAAGCTCTCCGCGATGAGGCGGTCGACTTCCGCGTCCGTGACGAGACGGTTGACCTTGCGCTTCGTCCGCTTGCACGAGAAGAGCTGGCGGATGTAGCCCCAGAACACAAAGCCCGTGAAGTACGAGATCCAAGTCCGCTGCGGCAGCACACACGTCTCGTTGCCGTTGAGAAGCGTGTCACCATTGTACAGCACGCGGCACGCGCGAATGTGCCGCGGCCCTCCAATCCCCGTGTGAGTGTGCTGCAGACCGAAGCGACGTGTTGGCAGTGCACTCGCTTCGCTGGCACTCGTGTCCTCGCTGATCCGCATGTCGAGCTCATCCGCGTCTTCATGGTGAACCGGCTGCCGCTTGAACCGAGGCGGAACGTACTCGTCCTGACTGCCAAGCACTTCGAGCGTGACCTGGTCCTTGGTGAGGGATCCGTCGTCCATTTCGATGAACATGCCGCGCTTCAGACGCTTCAGAATCTCAACAGTGTTGGCGATCGACGACGAAATCGGCAGGTACGTCACCGGGAACTCGGCCAGATCTGCGTACGAATCCGTCGACGATGCACGCGGCCGGTGGCTCACAAGCAGCGCCGGCTCCACCTTCATCTTGTACTCGGGATCAATGGCGCGCAGTATGTACAGACACGTCGTCACCATGTGCACCGCGGCGCGGAACTTGTGGCGCAGACGCTTGCGCTCGGCCATGTAGTAGTCGTAATCCACCAGCAGCACGCGCTGGAACCCGCAGAGCAGGAGCTGGTCCGTGTTGTACACGGTCGCGCCGTCGCGCCTGGGAGGCAGCTTGATGCGCACGCGAAGCCCTTGGACGTACTTCTTGACCTGCTTGGCCAGGTCGTAGTCTGCATCCGTGAACTGCAACGAGTCGCGAAAGTCGTCGTCTTCGTCGCCATCCGCCTTCGCAGGAGCTGACTCAGCGAGCTCGCGTGCGCTCTGCTCGTGCCGCTCCTTCTCCGTCTGGGCGATCGAGTAGTACTCGCTCATGATGGCGATGAACATGTTGACGCAGATGAGATAGATGGAAATCATGAAGCTGAAGAAGAAGACGCTAGCCATGGCCGGGTTCGCCGAGTAGATCTCGTCGTAGTCGAACGCGCCGAGCAGCATCTGGAAGCACGACGCGAGCGACACCGAGAGGGAATGGTACCCACGCGTGTGACTGCCGAAGACGAGGAAGCCCATGACTGCGAAGCCGAAGAACATGGTGAAGAAGATGGCCACAAACGCCAGCAGGTCCTTGGCGGCGAAGCGCAACGTCCGCCAGAGCAGGTTCAGCCGCGTGTTGAGGCGCAAGTACTTGAAGACGATGGCGACCGACACGAGTCCCAGTCCCGCGGCGAAGTTGTTGATCTCGAAGAAAAGCCCAGCGAGCGGCTCCAGGTTGACGAAGCAAGCGGCCGCGCTCTCCTGGTCGCTCGCGGGGCCAGAACAGTCCATATCGGCGATCTCGTACAGCTTGTCGCGGATCTCTTCCGCTTCGACGAGGTACGTGACCCAGCGCTCCAGGAAGATCACGAGCAGCACGAGCTGGAACATGTCGAGCAGGTTCCAGAGCGAGTTGATGTACTTGCGGATGCCAAAGTTGCGCAGGTCCATGAACTCGCGGTACACCAGACCGAGCGTCGCGATCATGAGAATAAGTACGAACACGTTGTCCTCCACGAAGTTCGCGCCCGTCTTGTAGCTCGCGAGGATGCGGAAGCTCTTGACGCGCTGCGTCACCTCCATGTAGTCCGTGTTGGACATCTCAAACAGCGCCTGCACGTGCGTGAAGATGTTGGAGCGCGCGTTGTAGAACGCGAGCGTCGCCGCGAAGTAGCGCGTGCCGTCCGTGAAGAAATCTTCCTGCAGCTGCGCGACAATCTCCTGCGCCGCCGTGTAATTGTCGCGCGGCAAGTACACGGCGTATCCGCCGTGGCCGTAGTCCATCACGTGGTTGACCAGGCTTGGGGTGAACGTCTGCGAGCGCAGCAGCTTGCTCAGGTCGTCGCTCCACGTGTACTGCTGCTGGAGTGTGTTGGCCACGGCGCTGCCACTGCCAGACGAACTGGACTCGACGGTGCTCCCAGTGCTCCCGTACGGCTCCTTGAGTTCGTTCGTGGTCGAGAACTCGGGGTAGCACACCTCGTCCGTGAAGACGACAAAGTCTCCGCGGCCGCTGACTTCGCTGCACGGTACGCCGCGCACTCGGCCGGTGCGCAGCTGGATGCTCCCAATGGCTCGGTTGTTGCGCACCGGCGAGTCGTAGAACTGGTAGAGCAAGGGGCCCGAGGCCCACTGCCACAGTTCATCCTCGATGCCGACGTCGTCGAACGTGAAGGGCACCGACACGTTGGGAAACTGCTCGTCGAAGTAGAGGTTGGCGAGCGACGAGTTCTGCTCGTAGGGGAAGTGCACGGGCAGCGACAGCAGCGATACCATGATAATGGCGAGGAAGCCGAGGTAGATGACAAGCTCCTTGTAGAATTTGTTGCGTTTCTCCTGCTCGAGACACAGCTGCACGCGCTTCATGTGCACGCGCATGGTCGAGAAGTGCGCGACCTGCTGCTTGAGCTGCCGTTCGGCCGCGAGCTGCTCGGCGCTCTTCGGTCTCCGGTTGCCCGTGCCGCTGAGGCGGTTGCTGTGTCGGCCATGGCCGTGCACCCGGTCAAAGTTGTCGCCGTTGGTCATGGACACCAAGGACCCGCGCACGCCGGCACTCTCCTTGTGCTGGCGCCTGCTCGCGCATCCGCACAGCAGCCACCTCTTGGCGCGCCGCAGACAGTTGCCGCCGCCGCCACTGGCCGGCGCCAGCGCGGCGGCGGAGGAGTGGCGCTTGTCCGACGAGCGACTCGGCTGGCTCGCGGCGTCCTCCATGCGCACGAACGGCGCGTCCGAGGCCTCGTCGCCGGCGCCGGGCGCTGCTGCGGGTGGAGACGGTCGCGCTGCTTGGGGCTCGGCCGAGCGCGGAATGGCGACTGCGGGGGCGGCAGCGACGGGCGGGGGAGGGGCGACGTGGACCGTTTCGCGCCGACCCGGCGGACGGCGTCTTATCCGAAATAAGACGGGCGGGCACTAGCGGAGACTGTAGGTAGACCCGTCCGGCCTATGTGATCGGCGCCGGGCTCCTTCTTATCGTCTGCGAAGCGCCTGGCGATCGACGACCAGCACGGCGAATGATCCCACACGGGCGCGAATCCACACACAGCGTACAGTACTGTACGCTGTACACAGTCCAACGCAATTACGGCACGTCTGCGGGTCAGGGAAGCACTGATGTGGTGCTGCGGGCGCGATGGTGGTCTACTGTAGATGGCGGCGGTGGATCGAGCAGGAGCGGCCAGCAGATCAGGACCAACCTGCCGATCGATCGACGGGTCGATGGCGAGTGGGAAGGGATGTGAGCGGCGAGAAAGCAGATTAAACAGCGACGTTCCGTTTTTATTTTGTTTCGGGTTTTCTTTTTGGGCATGGTTGTTTCAGGAAGCGTGTGTCTAAAACCGGTGTAACCGCCAAAAATACAGTCGTTCGTGGTGCAATAGACTTGCGGTTTGTATGGCAAGCACCACATGGCGGCACGCCAGACGAGCCGGAGCCAAGCGGCGAAAGATCCAGGCGGGGTCGGGGTGGGATAGGATAAACGCGTGGATCAGAGTGGCGGCTATTGACAGCCTCTGAAAACAGATTTTGACTTGCATTCTACATTCTGATCATTGACCGTATCTGTATTTTCGACTTACGTAAACCCTTGAACTTCATATAGTGAAATATATGATGCCGAGTCATTCGGTTAGTCGAGTTGGACAGAACTCCACTTTTAGCGCTCAAAATACGGTGAGATCACGATGTAGCTCAGCCATGACGATTCTTGGCCAAAACGCGAGTTTCTCAGAAGCAGGTGGAATAGCTATCCCTTGTCCTCTATAAAATAATACTCAAACGACGCGCTTGCTCGTCATTCTCATCCCTGTCGCGGTCTCACCTGTCGCTTGCGGCGCTCGCGCTCGTCAGCGAAGAAGTCGTTGAACTCTAGCAGGAAGAGAAGCTCGCGGGCCTCGGCAATCTGTAGCACACCGTTCAGGAACTCGAAGCGGCGGTGGAACTCGTCGACGAGCATGGCGACGCGGTCGGGGGACAACGGAGACGGCGACGAGTCACTGGCAACGCCCACTGCAAGCGAGTCCTGGTACAGGACGTACTCTGCAAACTGCCAGCAGACGACCAGCACCTCATCGATCGCGGCCGTGACCGTCTTAGTGTGCACGTAGCAGCCCTTGACCACAGCGGCGACGAACGCCTCGTGGATGCGCTTGACGCGGTCAAAGTCCGTCGCGGCTGACAACTGTGCCGCGCACTGCGAGAACTTGCTCTCGATCACCGACACGTGGAAATGCAGCTCGAGATTCCGCACGACGAAGCTCATGCGTCCACGAAGGGCACTTGCAGCAGCGCTTGCTCTGAGGGCGTCGCACTTCCAAGCGCGCTCGAGCGCATACGCGACGCGCTTGAGGCGGAAGCAGAACTGAAATACGTGCGAGTACGACCGCAACAGGTCACTTGGCACCAGCAGCTGCAGCGGCCAAGGAACGTCGCAGTGTAGCGACAGTGCGCGCCAAAGCTCGCGCGCCGCGAGCGGCTCGTTGCGCTCGCTGAGACGCTGATGCTGACCGGTCCCGGTGTTGTCGTACGTGGCCGTCGCTCGAGATGCAAATTTGTCGAGGCTCCAAGCTGCGATGCTCACTCCCTCTGACAAAGCGAGGCCGACCCAGTAGTCACTGTTTGAGGCTGACAGGCGGAGCGCGTCTTGCAGGTCCAGAGGCGACTGCAAGATCAGCGTGTCGTTGACGAACACAGCTACTACCTTCTTGTACATGACGTGAGGAGTCGCTGTTCCGCCCGCCACTGCATTTGTCGAGGCACACACTTCTTGTCGCGCGTACTCCACACGGCAATTCAGCAGATCGCGCGTCGACTTCGTGTTTGGGTTGTCGTCAACGGAGATCTCAACTGGTAGCGACACGCGCACGTCCTTGTCGCCTCCCCGCGAAGGCGTCACTCGGCACACGACCCGCATGCGACTAGCTCTGGCGACACTACCAGCACCGGTCGACGTAGACGGGGCTATCTCTATCGGATCCAAAGCAGCCAACTCCTCAATATCCAACTGGATGGCCACGTACGTCGCTCCAGCAGACTGTGTGACCGAGAAGGCTCCGTTATGCAGTAAAGGGAGGCCCATTCCGTGATCATTCCGGAGCAGCAGTGCTACCCTGCACGGCCCACCACCGTACAAGTCTCGGGTGCGACTTGAAGCGCCACTTCCGCTATTACCTGAGGCTTGTTGACCCAGAAGCTGGACCGAGAACTCGGACGATAGAGCGCTTGCATCCAGCTGAACATGGCGCCACCACGCTGCTCCACACGGCGCTCCGTCATCGCAATGTAAACCTGGAAGCGCGTGGTCCGCGGTGTTTGCTATGCCCCGAGGTGGCGAGGACGACTTCACAGCTGAATTACTTGGCGCTACCACCAGACTCTTCCCGTTCCGCCCACTTCGCGCGAGGCCAGCCAAAACTAGACCATCTGATGCCGTGAACCCGCGCAGCGCAATCGTCTGAAGCGGGAGCTGTCGATGAAAGAAAATGCCAGCAAATGCACAAGAACGAGTTTAGCCATCACGAGACGCCGGACCAGTCACAAGTGCCAATGATAGTATCAATGGCACTTCCCACCACCAACATACCTTCAGGCGGAAGCGACGAGTCCAGGCACTGGTTTGGTCGTCTCCATCGGTGCTTCCGAGACTCGATGTGAACTCTCGAATCGTAGGCTGCCAGATCCCATAGTTGATGTCATCCTCCGATTTGCTCGTGGGCTTCTGCAGCATGAGCGGGAAGCTGCGCTCAATAAACGCGTGGAAGACCTCGCCGCGCGTAAGTAAGAAGAAGTCCTTGAGCGTCTCCAGGAAACGCCCAAACTCCGAGCGCACAACCAAAATATCGTGCAGGCGTCTCGCGATCTCGACGCGGATGCGCTCGACGGCCTGTTCGAGCGCGAGGGAGTCGAACTCGCGGCGTTGCGCGACCTCCGACATGATGCACGCGATTTCGTGCGCGTCCGACGGTGCGAACTCGTTTGACAGGGACAATATGTGCACAGCCTTGCCGATGAAGAATACCTTCTCGGCGACTGTCGGCGGGAAATAGAGCGTCGGCACGGCATTGAGGTCCATCGAGAACTGACGCTGCCAGACGAGCGCGTCGCTCGGTGCGTCGTTGCTCGACTGGCGCGCTTCTTTCTGTCGGAGTGAAGCAGGTGGAACATCTGTGCTCTTCTTGGCGTTATGCTTGATGAAGAACTCGTCGAACGGGTCGAGGATCTCGCCGTAGAGCATCCACGCGAGCATTTGCTTGTACAGAACGCTGTGTGGATCATGCAGCACAGTCGTCACTCAATGGATACAGAAGCAAACACACTGCAAGAGATCATCGAAACACTGGCTACGTAGTACTTACCAATGACAGGAGAACAGCAACTGCTGGAAGCACTCGCGGATGCGCGGGAATCCCGAGCCGCTCTTCCTGTGCAACGCGCCAAGCAGCACAGCGCCTCCCACAGCGTCTCCACTGCTGCTAGGCCCCACAGATCCAGACTGACTGCTCCCCTTTGCGGCCGCCTCGAGCATACCGATGAACGCGGCCAGCTCGGGTAGCACCTCGACGTAGTCGGCGAGTTCGAACATCATACTGGGAATGGGGAACACGACGCCCGTGGCGAGTACCTTGGCCTCCAGGCGCGCCACCGCGTCTGCGTACTGGTCCAGCACACGTTCCACGCCCTGCGCCAGCGCGCGCACGTACAGGCTGGGCCAAGCGTCGGCAGCATCGCCGCGGCGGCCGCGCGCGGCCTGCACGAACCGCTGGAGCCGCGAGAACGCGTGCCCGAGACGCAGCACGCGGTCGATCATGGCGCGCTGCGGCTTGGACAGGAAGCGCGCGTCCTCGCGCACGAACATGCCGTCGGCGCGCGCCTCCACGACGTCGCCCGCCACGCCCAGCAGCGCCAGGAACACCTCGTGGTGCATCTTCCCCGCCGGTCGGTCGGTCGGTCGGTCGGTCAGATAAGGAGAGAGTGCAAGGGCAAAGCCAACGTCGGCAATGCAACGTTAAATAACGTTTGTTAAGTTGGACTCAACCGTACGTGTGCGTTGGATTGAGGACGGATATATCCGGAAAGATACATGTATACCTGCGTATACCCTTTGGTGAAGGCGAGGGGGGAGGGAAATCTTCTTGTTGACAGTGAAGAAAGCAGAGAAACGAAGGCGGCGACCGATCCGCGACTTCCGAGGGTTGAGGCAGCTCCTTCCAGCGACACACCATGGCTTCCAGGTGAGCAGGTGGACGGAGGAGGTGGAGGGCGAGCTGGGGGGCCGCTGTGCGCGTCTGGGCGGGCTCTGTGCGATGAGAACGGGCGTCGGGAAGGAACTGACGCGATCTTGTGAGTGGCAGATATGACCGCGCGATCACCGTATTCTCGCCCGACGGGCACCTGTTCCAGGTGGAGTACGCCATGGAGGCCGTCAAGAAGGTGCGCACACGCGTGTGTGTATAGTGTCTGATACGTACGACGGCGGAGGAGGAGGAAACTGACAGGATGGAACACAGGGCGCGGTAGTGGTCGGCGTGCGCGGCAAGGACGCGGTGATCCTGGCGGTGGAGCGCAAGGAGACGGCCAAGCTGCAGGACCCGCGCACGGTGCGCAAGATCTGCAAGGTGGACGACCACATCTCGATCGCGTTCGCGGGGCTAACGGCCGACGCGCGCGTGCTGGTCAACAAGGCGCGCCTGGAGTGCCAGAGCTACCGCCTCACGGTCGAGGACGCGCCGTCGGTCGAGTACGTCGCCCGCTACATCGCGCGCGTGCAGCAGCGCTACACGCAGCGCGGCGGCGTGCGCCCGTTCGGTATCGCAATGCTGATCGCCGGCTGCGACTCGGCCGGCGTGCCTCAGCTGTACCAGACAGACCCATCGGGCACGTTCTCGGCCTGGAAGGCCAACGCCACGGGCCGCAACTCGACCAACATTCGCGAGTTCCTCGAGAAGAACTACGTCGAGGACGCGTCCGAGGATGAGGCCGTGCGCCTCGCCATCAAGGCGCTGCTCGAGGTCGTCGAGTCGGGCAGCAAGAACATCGAGATCGCCATCGTGCGGACCGGCGGCAAGATCACGCCGCTCGAGGACGACAAGGTCAACGAGCTGTGCGTGCAGATCGAGGCCGAGAAGGAGGCCGCGCGCGCCGCCAGTGACAGCAAGTCGTCGGCGTAGGCGGCGGGGAGCGGGACGTGCGTGGGTGGCTCGCAACAAGACGCAGTCGGTCGGTTGATTTCGCTCTCGGCCGAGATGAGACGCACAGTTGAAAGGAATGAGACCAGCCACACGAACGAACACGCCGACAATGCACTTTTGCCACCCATTTTTCTTAGCGTTTTCCTGTCTTCTTGTGCTCAAAACGCCGCGGCGGACTTCATCCTTCAGCTCCCGACGATAGAGTCAACACCTTCGTCCGTCGTCCGCCCGCCACACTCCAGTCTCCAGCGTCTTTCAGAGCACTTCTCACGTCTTCTCCTTCCCCCTCCAAAGACATTCACACCTTCACCCACCCACTGCTGCTCGCACGAGCTACTGGATGCGCTCGTAGATGGCCCACCGGCGGTTGTGCTCCTGGCCGCGGCCCGGAGCGACGTTCATGTCGGCGCAGCCGCCGTCCGCGCAGCCGCACGAATGCTGGCTCGAGTCGAGGCACGCGCGACGGCAGCCGGCGTCGTTGCCGTCGAAGTCCTTGGGGTGCAGCGGCAGCTTGTTGAAGGCGAACGCGTGGCCCTCGCTGCTCACGCGCGAGACGGCGAAGTACTTCTTGCCCTTGCTCTTGGCATGGTGCAGCGCCAGCTGGTAGTTGGCGCCGCTCGGGCCGCCAGTGTACACGCGGTCGTTGCCGAGCATGTCCTCGCCCGTGACGCAGCCCCAGAAGTGCGTCTTCTCCTTGGAGACGTCGCTCTTGGCGGCGCTCGCCCCGCTGTCCTCGCGCAGGCGCGCCTGCTGGACGGCGGGCGTCGGCTCCACGATGGGCTGCTTCTTGACTTTAAAGATGCGCACGATCCAGTGCTCGGACGTGAATGCCTCCTCCAAGTGCGTCAGCTTGATGTTCTTGACGCCCACCTCCGTATTGCGCGCGCGGTCGAAGCCCGGCGGGCGCTGGTAGTCCGTCACGACCTCGCCGAACCGGTAGTAGCACAGCTTGTAGGCCAGGCAGTTGTGCAGGATCTTGGAGCCGCCCGGGCCGACGTCGAAGCTGCCCGCGGCCGAGTAGTAGTCGCGCTCGCTCGGCATATCATCCGGGTACACGCCCGAGCCGATGCGCACAGGCCAGAGGAACTTGTTGATGTCGTCGGACGAGTACCCCGTGACGCCGCCAAAGATCACCAGCACGTAGTCGACGTCAAGCGACTGCAGGATCGGGTACGCCTTCTCCTCCGAGGACGCGAGCGCGCGGCCGACCGTCGCGATATGCGTGTTGTTCCACGTGTTGTTGTCAACGAGCACCGTGCGGTTGGCCATGGCCGACATTTGGTAGCCGTAGTCCCACCACGACAGGATCTTGGCGTCCGCGTCCGTGTTCTGGCGCAGCCAGAAGTACGCCTCGCGGTAGTCGTCGAAGTTGACGCGCTCGCCCGTGTGCGTGCGGCCGGCCTCGATCACGATCGACGGCGACGAGTACGCCATCGACGACACGTACGTCGCGTGGAAGGTGTAGCTGAGCAACAGCACGAGCAGCCCGCCGATCACGAAGAGCGCGAACGGTATCGGCACGTCCTGCACGCCGTTCGGGCTCTTGACGTACGTCGACGGACGACGAAGGATGCCCATGAACTTGCGCATGGTCGACGACACGCCGATGGCGCCGAGGATGCACGCGATCGGCGCCAGCGTCAGCATGAGACGCACCATGACGCCGGCGAAGTACCACGCGACCGTGCCGTACAGGATCACGAAGATGCCGCCGTCCGTGAGGTTGGTGAACAAAAAATAGAGACCGACCGGCGCGAACGGCACCAGCACATGCAGGTCGAAGAAGTACGAGGTCCACGTCGTGGGCTGGTGCTCGCTGACGGACGCGATGATGGGGATGTACTTGGACGCGTACGTCGGGTCCAGCAGCGTGAGACTGCGACCCGTCCACTGCACCTTGCCGAGCAGTTGCAGCACCACCAGCGCGGCGGCGAACGTCGCGACAATGAGCGAGGCGCCCACGATCACGAGCCGACGGAAGCTGGCGGCCGAGATGTAGTTGCGCAGCCAGTTGACGAAGCAGTAGACCTGCAGCAGCACGAACACGCCGTGCGAGCCGGCGCACTCGGCCTGCTTGATGACATTGAAGCCGACGAAGGGCACCTGCATGGCGAGCAGGCTGCCCAGCGCGTAGAAGGTCGAGTAGGCGATGTAGAGCCGCGGCGAGTAGCGGCCGGCCACCACCATGACGAGCACGTAGATGGGGATCATGTTGATGATAAACACGTAGCCGCCCCAGGCCGCCACCATGTAGAAGTAGGCGAGCGCGCAGCTGGCGGCCCAGAACATGGAGCCCGTGTGCACGGCCTTGATCCACAAGTAGAAGACGAAGATGAGCGCGAAGATCGCGACGCCCTCGTTGTCATACGAGCCGCCGACCGAGCGCGAGATGTACGAGGGCACGATGCCTGCGAACGCCGCGGCGAGCAGACCGGCGCTCGAGCGCTTGGTCACCTCCTTGGTCAGCAGGTAGCTGGCGATCGCCGTGTTGGCGGCGAACACGGGCGCGAGGAACACGCACGTGTTGCGCACGTTGATGGAGATGTTCAGCAGGTTGAGCACCCAGTAGGCGAGCGCCGCCGTGTACATGAGCCCGGGGTAGATGGTGCCGCCGATGATACGACCGAGCGGGTACCACGCGCGGTCATCGAACCAGTCGAGGAACTCGAGGAAGCCCTCGGATGCCAGGTACTTGGTCGTGCGGTAGTTGAAATACGGGTCGAACTCGTGGATGACGGACTCGTAGCGCACGACGGCGAACAGGCGGATCGCGAATGACATGAGGCAGATCATGCCTAGGATGGCGAACTTGGCGGTCGGCGCCAGCACGTTGGCGTCGTCGTCCGCGTCGCCCGGGGCGGCCAGGTCCACGCCGAACACGACGCTGGCGGACTTGCGTGGCGCGTACGCCTGAGCCACGCTGGGCGCGCTGGGTGCGGGCGCCGCCGCCGCCGCGGGCTCCTCCGCTTCGGCGTCTCTCTTCTTGCTCTTGGACTTGGGCGCCATTTCTCTCGCTCGGTCCAGGGGTGGGAGGGGACTCCGACGCGTTGCGCTACTGTACTTGCGGGACTACTAACGCGACACGTGGACTCGCTCACACACACCGGTCGTTTGATACGGGAGTTGCCGCTGCTGCCGCCTGCCCAATTTGTCCGCTGCGCTCGCCGCGTCCTGTTCAAGCACGTGGCGGAAAGATCTGCGCCGCATGCATTGCTGTAAAAAGTCGAGAGCGCTTTGGCACAGATCGTAATTACCCCGTCTTGACAACCATGTGAGCGCGGGTATTTACGAATCGTACCGTGTCCTTCATGTTGCAACGCGCCATGACACGATAACCCGGGTCGAGCAAGACCCGTTTCACGAGATAAAACCCGTTAAATGCGGGGAACCCGGGCCGGCCGCGAACAAAATCAATGGTTGGTCGTGCGTGGGGATGCGGCTATCTTTGTAATTTGCCGGAAGGGGCGCCGCCGCGCACGGGGGATTCATTTGCTACTGTCCAAAGCTATCAGGAAACAGGTAAGCAGGGTACCGACCTGGAATGCGAGGGCCACAGCGCCGCCGCCAGCCGCAGCGCCCCTCCATGAGCGGCATGGGCGTATGCCGCGTCCTTTCTTCGTCGTAGCGGTGCTCCTCTCGGCGGTGGCGGGCGCTAGAAACTCTCAGGAGATGCTTCCGCGAGAACCGATCCACCGTGCTAATTCTTGCCGACTGCGTTACTGTGACCGCCCAGACTTCTGTGCCAAGATG
This sequence comes from Phytopythium ostracodes, assembly GCA_023337975.1. Lineage (NCBI taxonomy): Eukaryota > Oomycota > Peronosporomycetes > Pythiales > Pythiaceae > Phytopythium > Phytopythium ostracodes. The sequence goes on from JAADXW010000097.1 coordinate 32,056, forward strand.
ACCAACCTCACCTACTCGCACCCGCGCAACTACGGCAAGGACTCGCGCCACTGCCGTGTGTGCCACACGACGCGTGGTCTCATCCGCAAGTACCACCTCAACATGTGCCGCCGCTGCTTCCGCGAGCGCGCCACCGACATTGGCTTCGTGAAGGTGCGTTCATCCCTCAAGCCACTCGCGACTGGCCCACCGTCAACACGTCTAACGCCCCCGCCACTCGTGTCTAATGCTGCAGTACCGGTAAATTCGTTATTTTGGCTGGGATGGCCCCTGCTGAGCGGGACGACGAGCGCGCCAGCGGCTCAGACTCCGCCTCGCCGCTCCCTTTGGCGCGCGCGAGAGACTCAGCAACGACACGACGGAGGTTAGATATGCAAGCGGACACGGCTTGACCTGCAGTTGACGACGGGGGCGCCGGGATAATCGAGGAACAGCGCGTCTAGTGGCGGCGCAGGCGGCGGGAAATCGACGTGGGCGACGCGACCAGGACGTGGTTCAAGGTGCTTTCCGAGCTCTCCCTAATCAATGAAGCTAAGTTGAGCAACAGCAATGTAGTGGCCGCCTTGGTCGTCGGCCGACTCTCGCCTATAGTCGTGTCGGTTGAACGGGTTGCTGCTGACTGACGGCCGTTGTCCTAGCCATATCCACACCACATCAACATGAACGGGGCGTGGTCGAGGGCGCGTCCACCTGAAGGACACGAACAGGAGCCTCACAGTCTAGTCACAGCGCGCCATGAATCATAGGAACCACCGGAAACATGAGAGCCGAGGCAGGAGCTCTCAGGTCGGGAACACACTCGTGTGTGCAGTCGGTGGCTTTGTTGGCCGCCTCGTACTCGACACGATAACTGCCGTAGCCACCGGCGCGTCTTCTGGTGAATGGCACTTACGTACCTAGTCCTACACTGCCAAACTGTATAGCAGACCGGATGAGGTCGTCTCCATTTTCATATCAGATGCGGCTCAACGGAACACGCCCGCGCCATTGAGCTGTACAGTAGTGTTGTGCTCTTCCCACCAAAAGGAAGAAGCGCGGTAAGATCATTTCTACCTTCTAAATTTCATATAATTACTCATTTTATGAAATTATTAATCAGAAATGTATTTATTTTACCTCTGAAATTACATCCTTTCCGATCGAAAAAAGGGAAAGATGCGTCGGATACAAAGAGCTGTCGGTTGTCACGGATGCGGGACAAAGGATCCTGCTCCTCCCCGCTGGTCCGGCGGCGCGCGCGTTACGCTCGAGCGCAGCAGACGGCGAGCGAGCGCCCGGGCCGACTGCGACCGATCGACGGCTCGACCTCGGCCTCTGGCGGCACCATGGGCCGTCGCCGCGCGACGCCAGCGGTCGTGACGGCCACAATGATACAGCTGATGCTGTTGCTGCTGGTGGCAGCGGAAGCCGTCGCCGGCCGCAGCAGCAACGATACAAGCGCGGCGCAAGCAGTCCGCGCTGGTGGACACGCGTATGATAGCGAGGACAACGAGTGGGTGCGCTCGACGGGCCGCGGGTACTCGTTCTCGAGCGGCAGCGCGCAGTCGGCGGCTTCCTCCTCGGCCGGATACATCGCGTTCGTGCCGGACCGCGTCGACTTTGGGCGCGTGGACGCGTGCGCGCCGCGCTCCTTCTTCGTGAACGTCGAGAACCGCGGGCCCTGGCGCGTCAGACTGCAGCGCGCCGACTTCACGCGCGAGGACCTGGCGCTGGCCACGGACGTCGCCGGCATCCACCTGGACCCAGGCGGCCGCTTCCTCGTCGAGCTGCGCTACTTGCCCACCGAGCCGGCCGCGCACTACGGCGCCTTCTTCCGCGTGCTGACGTCCTCGGGGAGGTTCGCGCTGCCCATTCACAGCCGCGTCGAGCCAAACCCAGCAGGAGTACAGGCTCTCCGAGTGACCGTGCCGATTGGTGCACGCGTCCACCACACCATCACCCTGAGAAACCCGAAGCCCACGCCTCTGAGCGTGACCGACGTGTTCACACTTGAGGACCACCTCCACCTGTCGTTTCCTGGCGGCGAGTCAGCGATCACTCCTCGCCGGCCGGACCTTCACCACCATAGAGACCAAGAACAAGCAGACCAACACGCAGAACACACGCCTGGAGTGTGGGAGTTCGCTCCTGGCGCGTCCAAGCCGCTCGTGACGCTGTCGTTCCGCGCAGAGGAAGCAGGCGTCTTCCTGTCGTACGTGAACATCAACGCAGACCGGCAGTCGTACCTGATGGTCCCCGTGCGCGTCACTGTGTTGGCAGAGCGCGCGCTGACTGTCGAGCCGACGGTGGTCGACGTCGGCGTGCTGACGTCACGTCGGCAACCGCATCGCGAACGTGTAACCGTCTACAACACGCTCGCGTCACCCGTGACAATTGACGGAGTGCGTGCATCTCCGTCGGCTTCCAAGTCGTCCAAATCGTCCCAGTCCGTCATGGTTGATGTCCGAATGGTCGAGAAGCCCTTCTTGCTCCCATCACGGACGCGCGCCGATGTCACGCTCCAGCTTGAATTCCCAGACAGCGTCAGTGACAATGATAGTAGCACCTGTAGCAGCATTCGACCCAGTAATGCAGCATCCACTGGCGCCTTCGTCGGCAACTTTGACGTCGCCGTATCAATCGAGACAACGATCGTATCGGACGGCGGTTCGTTCGAGTCCTCACCCATGACGACGTCCACGACACCGCTCGGGGTGCGCATCGTTGGCAAAACGATCGACGGAGCCGTCGCGTATCGCCAGCGCGACACGCTGTTCGCGCTGACCTTGCCGCTGACCCGCGTGTTTCCTCCCAAGAGCTCTCAAGACCGCGCAAACGAGATGGAGATGAACGTGAGCGTCCCGCTGCCCATGTCAGTGATGACTATGAGCGATGTGACTACAACCTCGACGATCATGGAAGCCGGGACACGCTTGACGCGGATGTTTCGCCTTCAGAACCAGTTTAACGTGCCACTCGAGCTCCAGCGGGTGTACATCGACGATGACACCGACGAGATCGACGATGAGTTGGCGTTGATGCCTCCATCTACCGCGAAGGAAGTGACTCTCAACCTTTTCAACCGGTCGAATGTGGCGGCGCCAGGGGCGTTTTGGCCAGCACTCGAGCTGGACGTGTGGCCTGCTCTTGACGGCCTCGCGATTCGCGGCGACGGCGTGCTGCTAGCTCCGCGAGCGTACTCATTGGTCGTGGAGACCAATGCAACTGTCCACGAGATCCCGCTGCACTTGTACCATGGAATCGTGCAGGTAGATGCGACGCGTGGGCTCTCCCGCCACGCTCTGTCGGGATATGTGAACGAATCGACCTCTAATGGCAGTGAAGACAGGGAGAAGACCCCTGGAACCAAGGACAAGACAGCCAAGAAGACCGAGACCGACCAGAAAACAAAGACAAAAAAGCAGAAGACGCGAGACATGGAAGAGAAGGAGGCCATGGACGACCACTTTACTCGAACGTGTGCGTCCGTGTACGGGAGCGAAGGCCCCACCGTAATATCCGATATGCTGTCCAAGCCGCGAACCCCCAAGAAGCGTCAGCGAGAGTCACCGTACAAGCCACAAAGACCATTTGATGCACGCGTGTGTCGGTCGCTGCAGTTTGATCTGGGCAAGATTGCGGTCCGCGGAGACGCGCGAGCGTCCGAGACGCTAACGATCACGAACTGGAACCCCATCCCGATCGAGATGGCGTTGTCGCGAGTGGCGCAGGACGAGCTGTTTACTTTCGACATCAGCGCCGAGATGAAGACCTCTGACGTGAGCGGTAGTGCTGAAGGCGGTGTCCCCGAGACTCTGTCTGCGCTTCACGCTCAGTGGCAGGCGAACGCGTCGTTTGTTCGCTTGAATGAGCGCCGATTGGCGGCGCTTAGTACCACCCAGCACGAAGATATCGCTGATGGGCGTCGTTCAGATGACGGCGACGCGTCTTCGTCGTCGTTCGTACTTCCTCCCGGGCATTCGGTCTCGCTGCACCTCGACATGAAGCTCGTGGGCACGCTAGGCATGTTTACGGCGCACGTGTTGACACTTCGGACGCCCTTCGAAGTGATCCACGTCCACGCATTCCTTGACATCATCGATGGCATCGTCGAGCCCGTGCACGCAGAGGTCGAGCTGCGTCCGTCGTTTGCAGGCCAAGCCCAGATGGTGGAGCTACGCTACCGCAATACCATCAACCACGCAGTGCGGATCACGAACGTGACGGTTCCACACGGCATGGCGATCGCCGCCTTCACCGATATGATCCCAGCCAAGGCCGAGAAGGTGTTGACGTTGTACTTTGTGCCGTCGGACGTGCAGGTGTGTGCCGGTCGCCGGATGGTGGTAGACTGTTTGCTCCCTCCGCTCGACGTCCCCGTTGACAACGGTGACAACGAAGGCGGTGACGGCCGGAACAACGCACTGTCCGACTTCGGTACCTATGTAAGTCCGTCGGACTTGATTGCGCTCGTGCGAAGAAGCGACTTCTGGGCCAAAGTCGCGACCCACAACAATGGACGCGCCGTCTTGAAGGGCGCTCTCAGTGGGCTAGTCGAGCTTGAGACCGACCTGATGCGCGACGTTCAGCCTGTTACCATCTCAATCCCGCTTGCACGGCCGCGTATCGTAGTGTCAGGAGCGTCCCAACCTGTTGGCGATGGTTCGTTAACGGAAGCCTATTCGGTCAGAAGGGAGACCGAGATGGAGGACGTTCAGTCGTCACTGCCGGTGAAGGTGCACTTCCCGATGACGCAGCTTTTCTACGTCAGCCGTGCGTTCGTGAACGTGACTAACCCCGCCAACTCAACGATCAACGCGGAGCTGGTCTGCGCGTATGCGGAGCGCCGGTTCTTCTACATGTGCGACGAGCAGAGCGACGGTGTTGTCGACGACGACCGTGAGTGTCTGGCGAAATGGCGAGCGCTTGTGGTGGATGCTGCGAGTAGACCGACGTGCAGCGCCGGTAGCGAGAACACAGGCGATGACGTCTGTCGAAGTGGGCTGACCGTGGATGCGCCGCTGTTCTTCTTTCGCCACCGCGTCGTCGAGATTCCTGCCGGCAAACACGCGCTCCTTGGACCCATATACTACCTCCCGGGCGACAAGCACCAAGTGACGGCGGAGCTCTATGTGCGCAACCAGCTTTCGCACATTGAGCCGATACACCTGATCGCATCGAGCGGCAAGCCGACGCTGGCCCTCAGCATGCTTACCCCCGTGGAGCGAGGCGTCAGCATCAAGAACAGTAGCGGTGCGAGATCCAAGGACCAGCTACAGCGGGGCGATGAGCATCGCATCAACGACATCTTGGAGTTCGCCGTTGGTGATGGTTTGGGGGGCGTCGACCAGTCGGATGAGGGATCGCCCGAGCAGCGCCCGTCGGACTTTAGTCGGCGTGCGAACCTACAAATCGCGAGCACGGGAGAGTTTGATCTGAGGATCACCAAGGTCTGGCTGGTGGACCGTGCCACCGACTCGGACGACGACAACCAGGTCGGAGACGACCTGCCCTTCGAGATCGTGGCCTTCCCCGGTCACATCACCCTCTGGAGATCGAAGGACACGGAAGAGACAACGCCGGTGGTCGGAGAGAACGGAGCGTTCGCCGTGCTGACGCCGGGTGATCAGCTACAGTTCGGCGTCGTGTTCCGGCCGACGTGCGCCACGGCCACGACACAAGTGAATCTGCTACTGGAGACCAACGACGACAGGCGAATCGTTCCGTTAACCGGTACGATCACGACTGAGGCGGCTTTCAAGTGTTTGAGACAGCAGGTGTCATACACCGAGCGAGTCTTTCAGCGCGCGCTGTGGGTGATCAGCGTTCTGGTTGGGTCGGGCTGTGTGCTTCTCGTCTTGCTCGACTTGGTGCAGACAGCCGTTGTGTCGTCGGTGTTCCCGTCCCGCAGCACGAGGGTTGCATACTCTCTCGTCGACAAAAACACGACTACGATGCCATCAGAAACTGTTGACCTTCCAACCCGCGCGAACGGTGCTGCTGGTGGTAGTGATGCCGGCGGTGGGGGTCTGTCCGACGCTGTCTGGCTTCTGGACGAGATGGAGCAGGCTCTATTCAAACCGATGCTTCCAGTGTCGCTATCTGCCGTCAACAGCGTCCTGGAAAGGCGTCAGCGAGGGGTGTTTGACACCGCAGCGATATTGAAGGCGTTAAGCGGGAACAGCGAGCGAACGAGTACCGGTCCGAAGACCCCGAGACGGTCCGAGGACAATGCGACAGCTCCAAGACCAGAGCAGTTGTTTGCTTCTGGCTCGGACAATCCCGTTCTACGCTCTAGCTTCGAGTTACTAGAGTCTGCGGCCCTACTGGCTTCTACGGTCAAGCCCGACGCGCTTGCAGTCGGGAGCCTCACAAGGACACCAGCGGACGAGACAATTGAGCAGGGCGAGGAAGGCGTGCACTTCGAGACAAAGGGTCCATCGACTCCGTTAACGACAAGAGAGAAGACACCTACCGTCGAGGTCGACGACCTGGCGGCATCTTCCCACTCGACTGCGACCGTCAAGTCAATGGACTCCGAATATGAAAGTCGCGTCGGTGGTAAAACTGGGCAGCGTGATACCGCTGGTCATCCGGAGAGGGGCGAACAAGCAGAAGGATCGGATGTGGCAAAGATCGAGGGCGAGGGCGACAAGCCGTCAAACAGTGCTGGCTTCAACTTCTCGTTCGATTTCCCGAGACTGGAGAAGGAGAAAGATAGCGGTGGCAAAGAGACTGCGAGCAAGGGTGATAACGATCCGGCGTGGTCGCTGTGGGACTCCAAGAGCTGGTGGCAGTCTTCCACGGAGAACAATTCACTGGAGAGCAACCGATCGTTGAACGGCGCCAAGGAGGGCGGCGGGGTGCTGCTACCGCTTCGGCCACTCGACTCGCCGCCGGCGTTGGGCATTGGCGTCGGAGGAGGCCTCGGTTCTGTTGTTCGCGACTTTGCACCGTCGACTTCCGGTGCGAGTCTCCGCCTCGACACCGACTTTGCGGGCGTGGCGTTGAACAACGCGGGCTCGTCAACAAGATCTCGAGCCGTCTCGGCAACGAAGGCGCCGCCAGGGTTCACTCCCGCGGATGCCACGCCGCTAGAGGCGCGCGCTGCGTTTGAGAAACTGTGTCTGGGGGTATTCTCGGCGTCTAGTGACAGCGGCAGGCATCTTGGGGACACCGGTGCCGGCATCAGATATGGGCTGGCAGGATTTGGGCGTGGCATATCGTTCTCGCCTTCCGATGGCTCGAACGAGAACGGCGGTGCGCTTGCACTTCTGGCAGCGCTGGAGCCGTCGTCCCAACCACTGGGGACGCCGTTCTCCAGTGGCATGTCGCTGTTTGATTCGTCGAGCAGCTCAGACGTTGAACTCGGAGGCGGCCACTCGAGAATCGCGCCATTAGGGGAGATCGGGAGCAAGAGACTTGCATCATTTCGCGGGATTTGGACGGATGGCGGCATCTCGAGTGGCGGAGGCGGCGATGACAGTGCGGAGACAGCAGCAAAGGGTCCTGGACCACTGTGAGAGGCACGTCTCTGCTGAGACGATTGATGCAGCGTGCAACTTTGCGGCACTTCAATTGAAGAACCTGCTTGGTGTGTGGCCTTCATTCTTGCCAAACTTAACTGAAGGCACTCCTTTCGCCAGTCGGAACGGAGTCACCAGCAAACAACAAGAGCGGGCGCTGTTACAGCGTACGAGTCGTGGCTTTTGCGGTACTGTACTCGAACAGATCTTACGTGTATGGAGAGACGGGTGGTGAAATGCAAGCAGATCTGCGGTGGATATCGTCGGTGGACGTCATCAAATTCGTAGAGCAGTCCATTTCGCCAGTTGAACAACGGTTCGGTTATCCATGTACCCTGCGTATTGTAACCATGCGACGGCTGAACGAATCGACGACGCGCACAGAGAGGTACAGTAGGTACCGTAAAACCGAATATGTATCCGACAGCAATGTGACGGATAGGGATAGGTTTACCTTTTACTTGATTAAAGTATTGCAAATGACCACGAATAATTATAAATCTCGGTAAGCTTCACTTCACTGCAAAATGTTATCAGGATGTTGTAGCCAACTAGCTGATGTTGTCGCCGGCATTTGGGTTGTCGATCACCTCCAGCCACACAAATCATACAATAAAGGGAGTATGTTTGACATTACTGATCGCTTGCTTAACCACTTAGACAAGTTCTTGAAGCCAGAAGCAAAAAATAAAGCTTGTATTGGGTAAACA
>JAADXW010000098.1:0-40130 GCA_023337975.1 Phytopythium ostracodes
CGTCATGAGGAAGTAAGTGCGCACGACGCGAGCGTTGATGCGCAGCATTAGACTGCCGAGGTCCTCGACGGCCTGGTTGCCCGACACCTGGCCCCACAGCTTCATGCCGTAGTAGAAGTTGATGTCCTCGGACGTGCTCTCTTCGTCCTTGCCGTCCGCCATGGGCGTCACACCGTGCGAGTACGAGTGCCCGAGGAACCAGGAGAAGTGGCGGAACGTCGGGAAGTACGTGTCTTCCGGGCTCGGGTTGACCACATCGCGGAGCAGCGTCGTCACCATGGTCTCGAGCTCCGACATGCGCGACCACTCCGGGTCGAGCTTGCGCAGCATAGCCGACGCCGTCACCCAGTAGCCGTAGTGGTAGTGGTGGTCGTTGTACACGGCGTTGCCGAACTCGACGTTGACGTCGCTGCTCGTGAACGTCATGCTGGACACGATGCCGCCGTACGACGTTTCGTAGCTGAGCGGCGCGGACAGCGTGTTGTTGAGGAACGGCTCGATGAGCGTCTCCAGCTTCTGCAGACAGGTCGCCAGCAGCGTCGTGTCATCGCCCACCACAGACGTGTCGGCTGCCATGAGGCACAGCGTCGCGTACTTCTGGTACGCCTTGCCGTTGTAGTACCAGCTGCCCATGTTGAGGGTCCAGTCGGCGTCGATATCGCTCTTTAGAGTGCTGACGAGGCCCACCTGCGAGACCACGTCGGCGGAAGGCTTGGTCGCCGGGAAGAAGTCGACCTCGGCGTCGTTCTCCTCCTCCGCCAGCGACCATTTGCCGTCCGTCGTCACGATGCCAGTCATCTGACCACGCGTTGCCGAGTGGAGCACGATCGCGTCGTTGCTCTGGACGGTGCTACTGATCGCGTCCAAGTGGTGAGGCAGCGCGAAGTGCAGCAAGCCCGAGGACTCGCACGTCGTGCCGTTGGTGACCCAGTTGAACGAGTACCCGGTGCGTGACTCGACCGAGATGGCGCCGCCACGAATGATGCAGCCGGCGTAGTCGTCGTACGCGCTCTGGTCTCCGCTCTCTGGCAGCACCGCCATGCGGATCGTACCAGTGTAGACACCGGACGCAACGAGCGCCGACTTGGTGCTGTCAAGCGAGAAGCTGATGCTCGTGTCCGAGGCGTAGATGACCCACGTCTGGTTGTTGCTGGCGAGCTGGACGACAGTCTTGCCCGGTGTCGAGTCGTCCATGATGGTCATCACGTAGTCGGACTGGATGGTGGGCGTGAGGCCGTCGTAGGTGGCCGAGATGAACGCCATGCCGTTCACGAGGGCCGAGTCCATGCAGGTCGAACTGCCGCTCGTGCACGTGCGGAGGTAGACGCCGGTGTCCGTCCAGCCGTAGACCTGGTAGTCTGGCTTGGTGGACACGAACTCGGACGCCGACAGCGTCATGTCGTTGTGGAAGTCGTGCAGGTAGTATTTGATGGCGCTGTCGCTCTCGGCCGCGGTCTGGCGGTACGAATACGAGTAGCATGTCTGGATGCCGAACGGCGCGGCCTTGGGCAGCTTGAGTGCGTATGGGTTGGCCCATGCCGGGTTGGCGACCGTGTCGATGTCGGCCTCGGTCGTGTGGATGAGGTTGCCCCACCACTTGTTGGTTGGCAGCGGCGAACCGAGCAGCTCGGACGCAACGTTGATGATGGGCGCCAGGTCGCCCAGCGCGTTACGTGCGAACAGCGACTCGGTCGGCGCGTCCGTCGCGAACGGCTTGAGGTAGCCGCTGCTGCTGGTCGCGACTTGCGTGCCGGCGCTGATACTGCCGCTGGTGCTTGCGCCCGCATCCGTCGCCGGCTTGACCGTGCCCTCCTGGTAGCCACTCGCGTCCGAGTACGTGTATGCGGAGGCGGTGGTGGCGACCACGGCCGCGGCCGCTAGCACCTTGTGCACCAAGGCCACGATCTTCATGGTGAGCGTTGCAGCTGCCGGTATATGATGTTTGTCGGAGTGTGAGAGGCAACGTGCTTAGATGGCCGCCAATTCGAGAATGAGTCGATCTCTTGGTGCAAGACGTTGCCGCCTGAAGAGACGACAGTGGGCCGATAGTGGCGGTCCACGCGTAAGGTGTATCGGATATCCATGCACGAGTGAGTGTCGGTGTGGTGTTCAGAGTCAAACGCGGGAACTTAGCCGTGCGTGGCATGGATGAGGTGCTCGTCTGTCAGTGCTAAATATATAGCGTTCTGTATACCGCATCCAGCTAGTCGAGTGTCTTTGCTGGTATCCACAGCTGACGGGCACGTTCTCTTCCGCCTTGGAAGCGGATACTTGACTGGCTCTTCTCGCCCTTAATTTCTGATTTGGGTCGCTTTTCGGATTGACAAATTGCCGAAAGGAGTCGGTCGCTGGGGAGTTCCTTGCCGCCACCTGTTTCAACATGTTCGCAGTGAAGACACCTTCATGAATACCAAAAGCTGCCAGGACAGAACGGAGGACCCACCTATCGCCCTCGTAGAGTGTCCGTGGCGCGTGGCGAATGCAGTACACTGTACTACGGGAAGGCCGGCGAGAGACGGGAAGTGGCTTCAACCAATCGGCCACTCTCTGTCGTGGGTGGGAGGCGGTCGACCATCGCTGCCCACACGCGGCACGGTCGCCCCGAAACCAGCCGATCGCGACGTTGGGATTGGCGCGCGCGCTTTGAAGCCACTTGTGTTATCAGAAGAACGAGGCGCAGTAGAGCCTTGTGGCGTGTCAGGTCCGAAATGTGCCCATGTGTTCCGGTTGCTTTCATTGAAACCCGCTGCAAACCAGACAAGGAACTTGGGAGGCATACAAAGCAAATATGAGACCAGCCCAAACAAGTACCCTGGTATCATTACAGCGTTTTTGAGGTTATTTAGCGATGTATACGGTGCTAATGCTCGGCGTCTTGGCTTCAATTTGAGCCGTTTTGGCGGGGAAAATGTGGCTTGGTTGCCGAGATTTCAGGCCAAGTCTCAATTCGCAAAAATAAATTCAAAATTCAAATTTTCTTATTTCCCTATTCAGCGTAAAAAAATCCCCTCTATTATATGAAACAACTCTCAAAGTGCAAAATGATCTCTAAAAACCTCAAAACATATGTTGAAGCTATCGGTTTACCCCAAAAGAACTCTTGTCAAATGTATCAGCTTCAAACGCCTTTTACAAAAAACCTAAAAGAATAGCTTAGTGATACTTCCGTTTGGGCCGGTCTCAGATGCCTCGAAAGCAGGTGCTCATAGCGATCCTGTGTCGTAAGACTGCATAGAACAACCCAAGCACGCGGTGCCGCATGGCGCGGGACACCAGCCGTGCCGTCTTTGAGATCGCAATCCGGATACTTTGGGGCGGTCGACCAACGACGCGGCGCGCTTTATCGGGGGTTCGTATCCCACGCGGCCGTCGCCAATGCGTCGGACTCTTTTGGCCATGGCATAAACACGAAAAGCAGCAAAGGTCGGGGGCGAAAAGTGTATCTGCGTGACCATGTTCATCGATGAAGAAACGATCAAACGAGTAGCGTGTCTGCCAGTTTTACAGTGCTGTGGTGCTGTTACACTGCCTTTACTCAAGGTGTTCAAGTACAAATACCATAGGGCAAGCACACGATGACCAGCAAGGCCACGCCATGGCCAGCTGCTTCGGAGCAATGGACGCGACCAATACCAGCATGAGGACGGGAAAGTTCGGCGGGCGGACACAGTCACTTGGAAAGCGAGTTTGTATTGGCGCAGCGAGGAAAATAAACACAAACCCGCCACCCTGACAAGTTCTCGCGCCGACTGGCCACTTTCTTATTTGGCACCAGTTCGCAACTCATTTTTTTGGTTTGGCGCGGTACGAGCGTGATTGTCAGTGGCGAGTGCGAATTCACCTTCCTGCCGGACTTACACAAGGTCAGAGCGCTGATCGCCTCACGCTACATGCCCGAAATAGATATCTGGTACATTGAGGTGCTGGTGCAAGTCGCTGTGATACACCGAGGCGTCTCGCTCGTGCGTGGATAACTGGTAGATCAGCTCGAACTTTGTGAACTTAATTCCGGCGCTCATGGTGCATCGAATCGTGGTGTCACACATTAAAATCAACTTGCTCCAGAATGCTTGTCAAGAGCTTTTCGCCACCGTAGCAGGTCAAAGCTTGTATTACCAGTCGCGACACCTTGGACCATAATTGCCTATGGCTTGTTGTGCCACTTGCTGCTGTATCGAATCGATCGGGCTGTTATGATAACTACCAACTTTCCCATCCATGCGCTCTTCCCTAGCTTATCGCAAGCTGCGGTCGCGGAGGGTTTGCAGCGCATTGCATTGCTTTAGATTAAACGATGTCAATATTTGTCAGTTAGTTGTCTGCTTGCGTCGCGCGCCGCATGCGTACACCGACTTGGTTGCCCGACTATAAATCGCTGTTGAGGCTTGACCGTACCCATCGGAGAGGGAACACCGGCTGGCGTCACTGCCACACTAGCTCAACAGTCGAGGTCGACTCAAAGGCCAGGCGACGCAACGGCCTTGTAGTTCTTCTCGTCTTCAACATCGTTGACAGCACCTTCGGTAGGCGCCTTGCTCAGCTCCTCAAGCGACAGGTTCTTGGTCTCCGGCACCCAGAAAGAGAACAGCAGACCCATGAAGCAACTGCCTGCGAAGATGTAGAGCACGCCCTTGAAGCCGAACGAGCCCTTGGCAATCACCGCGAAGCACTGGGCAGCAATGATCGCACCGACCTTGCCCGAAGCGGCCGAGATACCATGACCAGTCGACCGCACCGCCGTCGGAAATACCTCAGCAGGGATGATGAACGTTGTCGTGTTGGGGCCGAAGTTGAAGAAGAACTGCGCGAACGAGTACATGACCACGAATACGGCAGTATGGTCCGCCTTGAGCTCGGTCAGGAAGATGGCCATGAACAGGAACAGCAGCGTCAGTAGCGTGAAACCCATGTACTGGATCGGCTTGCGGCCCCACTTGTCCACGAAGTAGACGGTGAACCAGTAGCCAGGGACGGTACCAGCCAAGTTGATCAGAGTGGTACCCACAGCGCGATGCCATAGATCGTCATAGATCTTCTGGTTGCCAGTCGACGACGGGGTACCGTAGCCAATGATGCTAAGCACGACCGGCGTGTTGAGCGATGTGCCGTAGTAGCCAATGTCGAGGAAGAACCAGGCGGCGGCACAACCGATCAGCACCTTGAGGTTCACCCACTTGTTGAAGTAATTGCGGAACGCGTACGAGAAGTTGGCCAAGAAACCGGTCTCGCCGTCTCCCTTCTGGTACATGTCCTCGGTGATCTTGTCGGCTGCAAGGAATTGGTTGGCGGCACGCGCGCCCTCCTCCGTGTTCTTGAGCACGTCCATGGCGAAACGCGGCGTCTCCGGGATCTTCAGGCGCCAGTAGACAGCAGCAAGCGCAGGAATGGCACCGAAAGCCGCCAGCGTACGCCAACAGTAGCCAAGCGACGACTCGCCGTGCTCCAGGATGCTGTTCTTCGCGGCAGCCAGCACGATGATGGCCATGATGGCGCCCGTGATGATACCGAGACCCTGCATCGCGAACACGGTAGCAATCATGGTACCACGACGCTTGGACGATGCGAACTCACTCGTGATGACAGCCGACACGGGGTAGTCGCCACCAATACCAACACCGAGCACGAAGCGCCAGATGCTGAGCATGATGAGAAGGTGTCGGCCTCGCCACAGCAGGTTCGCATTGACCCTAGGAATGGGCGCGCTGAGTTTGGGTCGGTCTCAGTGTGCACTGGCGCACCAAAGGCCTCCGTCTCAATGAGCACCGGCGCACCCAGAGGCCTCCGTCTCAACGCGCGGGCTGGCTCATGCCGCGGCGTTTCGGGAAGCTTGATCATGGGCTTTGCCGCGCGTGACGGCGCTGTCAAAGCCCGCTCATTGCCCGCCACCTGGGGTTTGTATCGCCAAAATTAAAACGGTACGAACCGTGCATAAAATTGAGCGTTAAAAGAATCAAATCCAGCGAGTTATTACTGCTGCACGGTTTGAGGTTAAAAATTAACATTCGGGTTGAGGTCCGTAGCCGAAACCTCGCGAAGACAGGGCAGCGTATTACTCCGGGGCTGCGGCAAGGGTCCCGTCTAAACCAACGCGAGCGACGGCCACGCCGAAGATTCGCCGCGTCCTCCGCCGGTGGCAATCCCCGTGGCAAAGGCAATTAAAATGTGGTATGGCTCCCGCCGAATCTGCTTGGCGGCGCGGCGTCGTGATGTGTGCCACTGTGCCTTCATTCGTACAGTATTGTCACAGGTCGTTTAGGATGCGGTTGGTGGTGGGTTACATCCGCGGCCGGCGCAATCGAATCTGCCTGCGATCCAGTCCAGGCACTCGGGACTGCAGCTGCTCGCTTTTGCAATCTTCACTTTTTCGCCTGACGCGACTAGCGTCATCCGACCGCCGAGTTTTGCCAGTCAGATCGCGCTTTTCTTCGCTTTGGGCCGGGCCGAGTGTCCGAGCAGGTTTAGCTGGTTGGTCTTCGATGCATGCGAGCTACAGTATGGATGCAGTACGTACGTATAAATAGTAGTCGCCAGTCGCGCTCAGTGCTCTTGATGTTCGCGGCGCGACCTGAATGCGTGCGTGTGCGTGCGTATGTCGTCGACAGGTGTCGGTCGTGACGATCCGGTACAATCATCCAACTTCGAAGTATAACGTGAACCACCGCTCTTTACGACACACCCCTGCGGTCGCATGCTGGCGTCGATTGTTGCATGAGAACATCGTCGTCGTCGTCGATGCACCGCGTCATTTATTGAGATACTCCAAGCTAAATCGAGCGTCAAAGAGAACTATTTCCGGCTCGCTAGCAACTAAAAAACGCGAACTATAATCGCGTCTCCTTGTATTTATCTAGGTGCCACCGTCGCAGGCAGACATCTCTCTGCATCGCATCATTCACGTGGACGCTAAGTAAGCCTTAGATCGGCTGACCGACGCTGTGTCGACTCGTTCGGTCATATGAATGGCTCAGATTGCCGCCGCACCCGTCGACGACAAGCCACCACCTTGTCCATCCCCACCGATGCCACAGGCACCGCCAATAGTGGCGACAGCGTCTCAACACTGTGGCGACGATGACCGACGGTCCGAAGCTTCGTCACCAACTCCGACGTGGATGCATGAGCTGCGACCTTCGCATGAACTGTTCGTCGTGGACCTGTCCGTGTCCATCAAGTCGCGATCCCTCAGCCCACGGATGCTCGCCGTCTTTACCAAGGTGGTGTCGTTAAGGCGAACGCTGTTCATGGCGGCGGTCTTCTCGCTCCTGTCGTATCCCGTGAGTCTGGCCATCACTCCGCACATCGGAAGACCTCTCGCTGTCATGTCAATGGTTGCGGGCGCACCCGTGGTGTTTGCAGGTGCGAGTCTGCTGCGCTACGAAGTCGTCAAGCTGTTACTGTCCACGTACGACACGCACTTCTTTCTCGGTATGGCGGTGACCACGCTCGCGTCGGTTGGAGTGCTCTTACAAGACGCCCGCATCGGAACTCTCATCACGACACTCATTGGACTCCTGCCCAACATCTTCGTGGACGCCAATCTTCGTGCCGTTCGGCGACTCACGCTCATCACTGGCGTTGAGATTGTTGCCATGCTCGTCATAACGTTGGAGCTGATGCTGGACTTGATCCCAGAAGCGCACAATAACGTGACCATCGCGTCGTACGGCACCCATGTGCTGCCCGCCAAGATGTACGCGACGCGTGACGAACGGGCTGGCCACTCTTATCGTGCTGCTTCTGCGCGACTTCTTTCGCAATCGAGAGACCGTCTTTCTGCGCGGGAACCCGTCCCTGCAGCACTGCGTCACGTACCATGTACGCTTAAAGCTAAGTGCTATCAACAGAAAGTATCAGCGCGCCGACACAGTCGTCAACAGCGCGAAGGCAAAGGACAAAGCTGTCCATGCAGGCGCAATCGATGAACATCAGAGAAGTCGCAGCTGAAAGTCGACGCAGACGCTTGACAACGGCGCATCCACTGACAATGCTGGATGCATGCAGCGGCTTCGCTACAGCCGAACTTACCGACTCATTGACGCGCAACACTGTCGTTCCGGCAGCTTTTATGTTCCTCGCATTCCCGGCAGGGTCAGCTTCGAGAGCCCACTTGCAGCGACTGATGTCGCTGCCTTTTCGAGGTCTCGCGACCACATCTACGGTGATATAAGTGCTGGCCTTCCACATCGACCGGCTGCTACTACCAACAGGCAGCGCTTTCATCGCACAGCGCTTAGCGCTCATGCTGACCGTGGGGCACTACGGGTCGGTCATCGTGCTATCTCAGCGTGAATTGCTCCGTGCCGTCGTCTTGAGCTTCGACTATGGCTATCTGTCCGCGCACATTGTCCTCTTGAGCCTGTGCGTGTGCGATTTCTTCCGCTGGAGACAACAGCATTTTGGTGCTCGTCGTGTGCCTCTGGCTGTACACGTTAATGTGTGTGGACGCGCTCACGCCGCCAGTTCGAAAGCGATTGAGCATTACAATCCGTGGCACTGCGGTGTTGCTAGCCGTCGTCTCGATCGGCAGCACGTCCGCGATCATCTACCTGCTCATCTTCGATCCAGTCACAAGTGTCGGCATCTTCGATCGCGTCATTTGGACTGGCAGAGTTCCTGGTGCCGCGGATGTTGTCGTGAGTGTCATCCCCTTCTTCTACAACGGATTGTTCACCGCCTTCTTGTTGATACTGCGACTGCTGTTCCGCGCCGCGACCTATGCGAGCGACGACTTCGTTCTGATCAATGGGCCAGTTGTGTTCTCTAACTGTTTCCAGCGTCGAAGCGCGTTGGCGGCGCCTACCGCAACATCCACTCCCGAGTGGACGCTGGAGACAAGGACTACCACGAAGAACGCGGCACCAAGCTCCACTGTCCGAGGGATTATCAGTCGGGGTTGTGGCTACGCCCGTCGTGCCAATCGCCCCACCAACGGTGTCAAACATGTCCCGTTGGGCCTCTCGATGACCTAGCAATTACCAAGACAAGAGCGTAATGAGGACTGATATCGGCAATCAGCGATTTCTTTAACGTCTGTTTGACATTCACGTTCATCTATACGTTTCGTGTCGACCTGTTGGTGCTGCCCAAGTCACACCTCCGACGCCTGCGGACAATTTGATCGAGGCGTCAGCGTCACTTGATCGCATTTAGAACCACAGAAACACGATTGACAACAATCGCGTAGCACTCGTGATCGTGCCATCCCCGCGGGACATTTGTCTATTTCAGGAACAACCTTGTTCCTCGGTGAGGAAATTCCTCACGAGACCATCACTTCGCCAAGAGCTCACTCTCGACAAATAATCTTTACACGAATGGCTCGAATCGCGCCGGCCCCTCCACAAAATGAGCCGCCGCAGTCGGTGACGCCGCTCCAACTACGTCCACCAACAGGCGCCAATCTTCATCGCCAGCAGGGCGGATCGGCTGCACCGGTAAATGCATGGATGTACGAGCTACGTCCGTCGCATGACCTGCCGGTTGTGGACCTGTCCGTGTCTGTCAAATCGCGGTTTTTGAACCCCCGAATGCTCGCAGCCTTCTCCAAGATGGTGTCGTTCCGTCGCTCGTTGTTCGCGGGAGCTGCATTCATCCTCGTAGCGGGTCCGACCTCCCTTGCGATTGACGCGCACCTGGGTCGCCCGCTCTCGGTGGTTGCTGCACTCTCAGCCCTGCCTTTGACATTTGCGGGTGTGAGTCTGCTGCGCTACGAAGTCGTCAAGCTGCTGCTGTGGACCTACGACGTACAGTTCTTCCTCGGGATGTCCGTAACCACGCTCGCCTCGTTCGCTGCTATAGTACCAGACGCACGTTGCGGGTTGCCTATCGTGTCGTTCTTCGGGTTGCTGCCCAACATCTTCATAGACGCCAACCTGCGCGCGGTTCGGGCGTCTACGGTGCTCACGGGTCTGCACTTCGTCTCCATGGGCGTCTCGACGCTCGAGCTTGTGGTCGACATCGTCCCCGACGTGCAAACCAACATAGCGCTCGTTTCCTACGGCGCCCGCGCGCTGCCCGCCAAGATGTTTGTGACAAACGGCATGGTCACACTTGTCGTGCTGTTGCTTCGCAACTTCTACCGGAAGCGCGATGCTATCTTCCGCCGTGGGAATCCGTCGCTGCAGCGCTGTGTTACGTATCGCACAAGGCTGCGACTCCGGCCGGTGCGAAGTCGAGCCAGCTCCAAGCGAAGCACCAGCGATGGGGTCGCTAGCAGTAGCAACAACAGGCCCACCATGGGAGGTGACATCGTTGAAACCGCCAACTCGCTCGCAGCACCGATAAGCAGTAGCGTCGGCGACAATGGGCGCGCCCTACGAATCAGCCTCGCCCCGCGGGTCGGCCCCGCGGTCTCGAGTCTGACTGAATCTACTGGCAAGGGAGGTGAGGACACTGCGTCCGACTACGTACAGCAGCTTCGCTACGACCGGTCCTATTGGGTCGTTGACGCGCGAAACACCGTCTGGCCCGCTGCCTTCGCGTTCGTAGTGCAATCACCGGCACGGAAATGGGCGGTCGCACTCTTCCGCACCGTGGGGACTGTGGCCTTGGTCGTCTCCGTGCTGGCGTTCCCACTGGACCGGTGGCTTCTCAACAATGAGGACCACGGCAACGGCTTGCCCGTCACTCAATGCGCGGCGTTGGCGCTGACTCTTGTGCTCAACGGCTGGGTCCTCGCGTTGGCGCAGCGCGACTTGCTCCGCGCCGTCGTGCTGAGCTTCGACTTCGCCTATCTGTCTACGCACCTTGTGTTTCTGTGCTGGTGCATGTGCGACTTCTTCCGGTGGAACCACCACTCCATCATGGTCTTCATCGTGGGCCTCTGGCTGCACGCCCCCATGTGCGTCGACGCCATGACCCCGCCCGTTCGAGCGCGACTGCATATTCATATCCGCCAACTGGCGGCATTGCTGGCGTTCGTGACGCTCGGCAGTACTGCAGCGGCGAGCTACCTGCTCGTGTTCGACCCGGTCACAAGCGTCAACGTGTACGACCGCGTCGTCTGGACCGTAAACGTACCGGGCGCAGCAGTCGTCACGATCAGCGTTCTGCCCTTCTTCTGCAGCTGCTACTTGACGGCCTTCCTCATGATCCTGCGCTTCCTGTTCCGCGCTGCAACCTATAGCAATGATGACATGGTCGCCATCGATGGGCCGGTCGTGTTCACCAACTGCTTCCACAGGCGCACGGTCATCGCGGCGGCGGCAGCGAATGCCGACGGCGTATAGCAGCCGACAGGTAGTCGGCTGCCATCACCAAGCAGGTCGCTTGTCGTGTCAGCAACGCCGCTGATGACATCAGAGAGGTCCCAAGGAACACACCAAACAAATGCTCATGCTTTTGAAGATTAGACGGACCCGTGCTTGTCCGGGTGTTGATTGTTCCACTGCTCAGTTGCCGTACCTCTCTACGAACTTCAGGGCCCTCCGTTGCGCTCGCCACTCGTCTGTCTGTACGACCTCCTCACTCGGCCTCTCTTGATTTACACGGCGAGTTGCTGGAGCAGCGGGCGGCGCTGCGTGATCGCAGGCTTCTCCACCTGGCGCAGCAGCTTGAAAATGCCCGTGCCCAGAGGAATGGGGATGCCCATGATAATGCACTCGCTGACACCGACAATGGCATCCGTGCGAGCGTGCACGGCGGCGTCGAAGAGGTGGTCCGTCGTCTTCTCGAACGACGCGAGCATGAGCACGCTCTCCTTCATCTTGGCGATACCGAAGCGCGTGATGCCCAGCACCTCGCCCTTGAACGTCATAATGTCCGACAGCAGCATCAGGTGGCGACGGTCAATGCCGATACCGTACGCGCTCATAATGTAGTTGACCTCCGAGCTGATGAGTTCGCGCGCAGCCTCAATTCCGAGCGTCTTCTCCACTTCGATGATGTGGTTCGACGTCGTGTGGAGTCCGTCGACGCCCGGGATACCCATGACCTCGGCCAGGCCGTATCCTTCGACCAGCAAGTGGTGCGTCTTACTGCTGCTCGAAGAAGACGTCTCCTCGTAGTTGATGACCGCACGGTTCACGGTCGGGATACCCTGCACAATGACACTCGGTAGTTCGCCCTTCAGCGCCTGCATTGCGAAGTAAGCACCTCGCGCATCACCCGCACCGCCAGCGCCTCCACCGCGCACGCCCTTGTAATTGGGCGGCGGCAGAATGCGCAGCTTGTCAGGGCAGCGCGCGTTGAGCAGCACGTGCTGTTCCTTGAGCAAGCGCAGCACGCCGCGCGAACCGATGCCCATCGCGTTCAGGATCGCCTGGCGCACCGAGCGCGCCGACACGTTCAAGTGCAACTGGTCGATCGCCTGGAGGTCGAGCTTTACCGACAAGTAGGCCTGGTCGCGCGCAAACACCTCCTTGATGTGCACCGCGATCTCGCCGAGCGTCGTCTTCTCGATCTGGCCCTTGACAATGCGCGCGGCACGCTCGTCCGTCTTGCACACGAGCGCAGCCGTGATAATGGGCGTGCTAATCACCTTGGACGCGTTGATGATCTCCTTCAGACGCGGCACACCGAGCGTCACGTTCATACTCGCGACACCGGCAAAGTGGAACGTCTTGAGGGTCATCTGCGTACCGGGTTCCGAGATCGACTGCGCGCCGACGGCACCGACGGCCTCACCGGGCTCCATACGTGCACGGTGGTACTTGGAAAGCGACACTTCGAGCAGTTTTTCGACCTGCGCCGTCGTAATGCGGCACACATTGTGCGTCAGCAGCCACGCCGCCTCTTCCTTCTCGAGCGATCCGTCCTGCGCCGCGCGCTCGCGCCACGCCTTCCGCACCTTGGTCGAATCAAACGACTTGGTGTGCTCCCACGACATCAATCCGACCGAGTCGAGACCCTTCTGCTTGTACTCCATGGTCGCGAGCGTCAAGTCCTCGTCTTCCCCCTCGTCCTCGTCTTCGTCGTCTTCCATATCGACGGGATCATCAACGGCCGTCGGCTTCTCCGCCTTGACGAGACGCTTGCGGTTGGCGAGGCGCCGAACCTTGGACGCATCTGCGACCTTTTCGAGCTTGGTCGACACTTGGATAGAGCGCTCCTTCGCCTTCTTGCCTTCCTTCGCATCGGTCGCCTGCTCCTTCTTTGCGACCTCAATGCCAATACCAGCTTCGCGGTCAAACGCCGCGTCGAGCTTCGAGGCATACGTCTTGATCTCCTTGTCCATTGACGGGATACCCACGGTTTCGCGGCTCGCGGCAATCTCCGAAGCGACCGACCCAAGGAATTCCTCAATCTCAATAAGGAACTTACGGCCAGTGGGCATGATCTGCTGGAACTCTGGCCGCTGGACAGCCTGCTTACCAAGCAGACGCAGCTCATGAGGCAGCAGCGCGCGAGCCTCACGGTCAGGGATCGAGTTGCGGATGTGCTCAAGCAGACGCTTGAAGTCCACAGGCCGGTCGTCACCTTCCATGAACGCAGGGTTCAGACCGTCATCACCGTACGTGAACTGCACGACCGATCCCTCCGAGTTGCGCACAGTCTGGTCGTACTGACACGACAGATCCTCGAGCGCCTTCATCAGACGACGAGCCATGTAGCCCGTCTCAGCCGTCTTGACGGCCGTGTCGACCAGACCTTCACGTCCACCCATCGTGTGGAAAAAAAACTCGGTCGCCGTCAAGCCCGAGTAGAACGAGTTGGCAACGAAGCCCTTGGCAGCAGCATGAAGCGCATGGGGCAGGAAATGAGGAAGAGTACGGTTGACGAAGCCCTCGGGGACACGCTTGCCGCCGACTGACTGCTGGCCGACGCACGCCATCATCTGCGAGATATTGAGGGCACTGCCCTTGGATCCACACTCAGCCATGATACGCGGGTTGTTATGGAAAGGGAGCGACTGCATGCACTCGGCACCAGCAGTCTCACGAAGCTTGCCGAGCAGACCGTTCAGCTCACTCTCGAGCGACTGAATCGCGTCACAGCCGGGCTTGAGTGACAGCTTGCCGCGTCGGTACTGCTCAATCGACCGGTTCGCCAAGTCGTACCCGTTCTGGAGGAGCGTCTCCTTCTTCGCCGCGAGCTCGTCTGACGGCGTCACATCGTCGATACCGATCGAGAAACCTTTGAAGTTGCCGAGCCAGCGCGCGCAGAGCTTCGCGAGTCGGTTCATGCATCGCGCAGCCTCGTGCGGGCCGTGGTCGCGCAGCAACACATAGAACAAGCCCTGCTTGCTGCCGTCTCCCAGTGTCTTCTTGGCCAGGTTACCGCACATGAGCTCACTGTTGCGGAAGCACACGTATCCGTCCTTCCAACACATAAACTTGTTGGACGTGTAGTTGCGCTCCTTTAGCTCGAGGTTCACCAGCACGTTCGTCTTCGAGTTGGGCTTCACAAGCATGTTGATGACCTGCTTGCCCGTCCAAAGCCGCACCGGCAGCACAATCGCGGGCGGCGGAAGCTCCATGTGATCAAGCGCATCGCTCATGATGGCAAGTACCTGGCAAAACTGTTCGCGGTTGAAGAAAACATTCTTCTGGGTCAGCAAGTAGGCTGCCGTCAGGAAATCCTGTGTGGCGGCGACCAACGGCTCGCCGTTGCGCGGGGTGATCAGGTTCTCCTCGACGCCCATGAGCGAGATGGCCTCGGCACGCGCTTCTTCCGTCTGCGGCAGGTGCATGTTCATCTCATCACCGTCGAAATCGGCGTTGTACGGCGAGCAGACGCATTCATTGAAGCGGAACGTGCGCCACGGCATGACCTTGACGCGGTGCGCCATGACCGACATCTTGTGTAGCGAAGGCTGACGATTGAAGAGCACGATATCGCCGTCCTCCATGTGACGCTCGACAATGTCGCCAATCTTCAGCTCGTCAGCAAGACTCGCACGGTCGCCGTAGAGCAGGTTCTTGGTGAACTTCTGGCCATCTAGGCGAATCACGTTGGCGCCAGGGTGCACGTGCGGGCCGTTCACCACACACTGGCGCAGCTTCTCAATGTTGTAGCGCGTCACGCGCTCCGGGTACGTCATGGTCTTGGCGACATGCTCAGGCACACCGACCTGGTCAATCGCGAGGTTCGGGTCGGGCGAAATGACCGTTCGTCCCGAGAAATCGACACGCTTGCCCGACAGGTTGCCTCGGAAACGACCCTGCTTACCCTTTAGGCGCTGACACAACCCACGAATGCCGCTGCTCTTGGCACCAGGAGGCTTGAGCAAGCCCGGGGTGTCACCATTCATGAGCTGTGCAACCTGGATCTGCAAAAAGTCCCAGTCCTCCATCACCATCTTCAGCGACGCACCCTTCTGCAATGCAGCTCGGAGCGCAAAGTTGACTTGGATGATTTCCTGAAGCTTGACGGTGATGTCGTCTTCGTTGCTACCCGAGCCGCCGTCCATCGCAACCGAAGGACGGATGCACACGGGCGGGACGAGCACCGAGCTGAGAATGAGCTTTTCAGGGCGACCACCGCCAACCGCGTCCATCCAGAGCAGTTCGCAGTCCTGGTCGGGAATCTGCTCAAAGAGTTCCCGCACTTTCACCGGGCTTAGGTCCTCCTGCGCCTTGGGTAGGTGCTGTGCAAGCTCCGAGTTGGCCGCCTGGGCCTCCGCAAACTGCGCGACGAACACGTTGCGTAGGTCGTGCGCCGCACGAGCGCGGTACTTCTCGTGCACGAGCTTCAACGTTGTGCTCGTGACCTTGCGCACCGTACCGTTGACTTCCTGGCAGTGCGGGCACTTGACGACTTTCTTGCACATTGTCGCAATCTTCTTGCGCAGCGCCACAAGCCGCAGCACGTCAGCGCGAGGGTCGCGCATGCGCCTCAGGAAGAGCTCGCGCTCCGCAGGCGGCAGCAGCACGCGGCTGCACGACTTGCAGATCGTCTGCAAGATCTCTGTGATCGCCTTGAAGTAGCCAATGTGAAACACCGGCAGCTCCAGCTTGATGTAGCCAAAGTGGCCCACGCAGTCCGCCAGCCGCATGTGGCACGTCTACGTGGACAATAACCACAGATCAATGAACGCATGAAGTAAGTACGTGGCGCTGTCATCAGGTGTGAAACGATTGTGCAAGAGCGAGGCAGTACCTCGCACGTGTCCTTCTTGTTGGAGACACCGAGCCGCTTGTCCAGCACGCCAGCAACCGCAGGCTCGCGCGACGGCATATTGAAGATGTCCCTAATCATTTCACGTGCATGGGCAACCCACCGCCGGAATGCCATCGTCAGCCCACTCACTCTACGACTACGGAAAAGACCTCACCAGAGAAGCCAAGCAGGAACGTACTTGGAGTGCACGCGGATCTCGGACATGCGCATCATGTCGACCTCACTCAGCAGCCCAAAGTTGAGGTGGCTGATCTTGGCCGGGCGGTCGTTCTCGAGCACGAACTGCTTCACGAGCGGGTTGCGGCGCTCGCCCGCGCCGGCCATCGACCCTCCGGCGGCGCCCGGCCCGCCGCCGAACCGTCCGCTCTGCATCTACGTCGACCGCTCGCTCTGTCTGATGGGTGTCTGTGTGTGTGTCACTTCCAGCCGCGCGCCCGCGCTCGCGTTGCCTTCCTTTCCCCGCCGCGAACCACCGAGAGCGCCTGCCGAGATGCTCGTGGCGCCTTTCTTCGGTTTTGTTACTGGTCGGCCAAGCGCCGCCGTTTCTCGTGGTTGGCGCCGGGGTCCGCATTCGTGTACCCATTTACATAGGTACGATGGACCGTTATTATGGTACTACCACGCTGATTGGTCTAAAATCAGGGATCATCTGTTAAGTCCGTTTTTGCGAACCGTATTTTACGGGTGAGTAGTTAAACTCAAGCGAGAAAGAACACGCACGTGAGAAGCGGAGGCCGTCGATCGGCCATGGACCGGCATGCGGAGCAGCGCCGCGAGCAGCGGAAGGAGGCGGCGCAGGCCAAGCACCAGCAGTCGCTGAGGGACGTGGCAGGCGCGCTCGAAGCCGCGCGGGAGACGGCGCACGCACTCAGCATGCAGTCCGGTTGGTCTCGAGAAAAAGCAGCGGCCACTGTGCATGAACAACAGGCTTTGCTGAGTGTTTTATCCTCGTTTATGCCTGCTTGATGGTGCAGAGCAACTGGGGAGGAGCGAGCGCGTCGTTGATGAGACGCAGCACACGATCGACCTGTCCAAACGTGTCATGCGGTAAGTGCTCGCCTTCTTCACCCCATGTGGACGCATGAAGCACTGTATTTCTCATTTCCAATGCCGTGCCGTACGGTAGTGGCATGACGTGGTCTGGGTGGGTATACAACGCATTCACATCAGCGCCTCAACCCACATCGCTCGTTTCAGCGGACGCAGCCAGCAACAATACGAGCGCGACGGCGCGGAAACTAGGCGAGGTACGCGTTGGACGATCGGACTGTGCTATCGCGTGAGTGATGGCGTACGACTCAACAATGCTGACTTCGAACCCTGCTATATTGCTTTGACGTGTGTTGCGCAGATCGCAATGGGGTTCATTTGCCCAGAGTGCAAAGTCAAGTTTGACTCGCCCCACCAGCTTGGCGCGCACTACAGCCGAACACACGAAGATGCAGGAGTCGATGGCGGTATGTACACGCTGCATGATACTTTGTGCGCTCCTTTCATTGTCTTGATTGCTTGACTAGCATCTCCATTTGCTGATTCGCAGGTGAGCGAACTAGCCGTCCGCTTCCACCGCGGGAACGACAAGTTGTTGCACAGAAGACGGCTTCCACAGCAGAAGATGGCGACATTCACGAGCGCTTTCTTCGGGATCTGGAGCCGCAGCTAGCCGAGCTGAAAGAGGTATCGCTCGCGCTTGGGAACGCGCTGGACACGCAGAATGCCCAACTCGACCGACTCGATACAAAAGTCGACCTCGTCAACCACAACATGAAGCGAGTGTCGATTGATGCGAAGAAACTGACTGGTCGAAGGTTCCCCGTGTGCTTTCGGTTCCGATGCGCCTTCATGGAGATGAGGTCGCGCAAGTTCATGAGAGATGCCGATGGAGAACCGCTGCTTGAGTAAGTGCACCACAACATTACTGACACCTGAGTGCGCGTACGGTGATGCTTACAAAACTATACCCGCCGTTTGCGTGTCACCAGTGCTGACATCGTTGGGGACGGGTGCGTGTTTCGCGCATATACGCTGGGAGAGGATACGGAGATCTGGGGCTTCCAGAGCGAGCGGTCGAGCCTGTTTCTCGGCATTAACCGGTTTGGGAACTTGAAAGTGCGCGGGTCTGACTTGAACTCGTACGAGCACTTTTCGATCGACACGAAAGCGTCGACACCCCTGTTTTGCCACGCAAGTTTCTTCGGCCTCGGAGGCTGGGTCGCAGCGAACGCCAACGGGTGTCTCACCCTCATTCGAGGATCTCACGACAACAAGCAGCATGCCGCCGAGTTTCGCGTGGTCAATGTAGGTGATAGAGTCGACAACTGAAGGCAGCACGGAAGGGGAATACGAGGTCTGTGAGTGCGATACTCTTCTCCTACGATGGTCGTGTTGCTGAACCTGGTTGTCTTTGTGTTGGATGCCAACTTGTAGGTCGCCAAGGCAGCACGCGAACATTGCTACGTGTGCACATATGAATGAAAGCCACACAAGTCGTCGAAAGCGCGTTTAGACTCTTCATCAAGGTATGCCCAACATCATTTTTGCAACGGAAGATTATAGATGGCGACCTTTTGGGGATTCGCCCGAAATATTTGAGATGGCATCCGCCGCCATTGCTTTCACGAAATGCACTCCAGCCACGACCAAGCGGCGGGAACGAGCTCGATCGGCGACGATGATGACCTGTCGAGTCGGCTGCTACGCGAGGCGGAGTTTGCTGTCGCTAGTGCGATATCCGTACGAGAGCAGCAGAAGGCCCGACTCCTTGCCATTGCAGCAGCGATGTCGCCATCCCCGCAAGCAACAGAGCACACGGCCCGACAGCGATGGGCGCCATTTCGTCGTGGACAAGTAGACACATCGCCCAGCCTTCACGTCCTCGGCGACGTGCTTCTACTGCTTCGCGCTGCTTCGGTAAATGTTGTCGAGCGCGTCCAGGCTTGGCGCCAGCACCTGCATCAAGGAAGGCCGCGACCGTATCTGCACGACAACCAAAACTACCTGCTGCTCATGAGCGAAGACACGGACTTTCTCGACAATGTAAGTAGGCGCTGCGTTTAGTGCGTTTATGGTGCTGGCAAAGCGCATTGGTTTCGCTAACGAAGATCCCGCATTTGCTGGTATAGGTGGATGTGCTGGCGGAGTGGCTCGACTTTTCTCTTCGACGCAACCCATTCATCATCACTCGCGACGGACTTGACCAGTGCAACGAGCGACCACCAAGCCGACCCGAAACTCAAGGAGGCAACGACAATGGGTTAATGCGCCTTCCAAAAGTGCGCCCACAGCGGGGCAGTGACCCGAAAACGCAAACGACGTCAACGCAGCAGAGTCTAAAGAGGTCACCACCACCGGCTTCCCTGGTATTGCCACTTACGAGTATCCTGCCGTGCGATGACGCGGTAAATGGATCGCGTATTTCTGCCGCGCGACTCGTTTTACTGGAAGAGGAGAGCTTTCACGGGAATTCAAGCACGCTCCGGGCAGCAAGAAGATGCATCGAGTCATGCCAACAAGCGAGTTTAGCGCCACGAGACCCCGATGAACGCCAAGGCAACATCTCTGAGAGCAGCAAAGCATCGCTGTACGGCCAGCTCGCGGCTGTAAGCATCCGCACTCGGTACGATGGAGCCAGCCAAAGCTGTGGAATGTGAATTCCTTGCATCTCTTCGCTCACTCGTTGGCGTGTTCTAATCCGCAACGTCTTGCTCCCGACAGGCGCGCCGAGAAGCTGCTAGCACGCACTCGGCAGGCTCGAATAGATGCGTCACGAATCCTGACCGAGCTCGAGGACCACGTGAGGACCGTCCTACTGCATGAAGGCACGATAGGAGAGCCCCTAACGTAATCGTGTGCATCGCTTTGCTTCGGGACAGGTTCGATGGATTGAAAACTCTCGCCAGGAAGACCGAACAAAAGATGATCATATCTGGTGAGGTGGAGGACAATAATGCACCTTCACACGTCATTGTCGTCAACTACCAGAGAGTGCTCTAACGCTGCAGATGCACGTTTTTATGTTTGTTGCATGCTAGGCGTTGCCGGGACGGGTACCGCCACGATGCATTGAAGCTTTGTGCAGGTCTGAGCACAAGTCTCCAAGTAGTCCTTACGCAGCTGGATCAGAACCAAGAGCAGCTTAAGACCACAGCCATTGCGCAGCAACAGCTCGCGCGGACGCTAGAGCAAGAGAAGGTGGATGATTACACATGCTTTCCGTCAGACAGGTTATGTTTATCCCTAACTGTGAGGCGGTGATGTATGCAGGAACATCGCCTCCAGGCGCGAAAGCGTCAGCAACAACAACAGCAACAGCAGTATCTACAACCAACGAAGTCAGAGCCAATGAAGCAGTCTGTGTACCGCAAGCGACGCCAGCAAGCTCCACTAAAACCTATGAAGCGCTCTGGAAGAACGGAGGACTCAAGTGACGCATCTAGCTTGTCAAGTTTGCCGCCGCCAGTCGAGTCAGTAGTGAATGCAACGCTACACGAGCACAGCTCCTGTGCATTCCACGATCTTGAGAGGAAGCGCGAGGCTGCACTAGAAGAACGAGCTGCGCTTTTGCAGGAGAGAGCTACACGCGAAGAACGAGCTCGGCTTGACCTTGATCACCGCCGGACTGAAGCGGCACTTATGAAGCGTGAGGATGATGCGTCGCGTGAGCAGCAGCGTCGGATGGAAGTGCGCTGCCAGCTCAAGCAGCGCCGAGCGCTGCTCGACCGCATCTCGGCCACGGCCATCTTCAAGTGCTCGCACGAGATGTGTAGCAAGACGTTCCTGATCTCCATATACGAGCAAAAGCCGCGCGGCTACATACTTGAGGGCATTCGAGTGACCGCGTACGACCCCGTCGCATCCTCGACTTTCTCGCTCATTCTGTCGCTCCGCCAGTTTGACTCCTACGGATACGGACGGTCTCGAGAAGGGCTACACGCGTTCTGCAAGTGGCTCTGCTTGTTGTACGAGAAGCGGAAGCGCCGATTCCGACTCGTGTGGGCTGGCGCGCCGTGTCCGCCGCCGCTGCGCATCCGTGAGTACGACCGCACACTCATTTGCGCGCACAAAGAGGGCGTCATGTTGAGCGATCAGGCTGGGTACGCACTCGTTGCAGTGTACGTTCGATCGGACGCGGCCGATACGCTGCGGTTTGTTTATGGCAGCTTACAACCGGGAAATGAGTCGCTGGTGGAACGGCCGGTAAGTGCTCGGCATTTATTTGCCCCGGATGACTTCTACCTAGCGGACGAGGACACCTCCGGGGTCAACGGCTTTGCATTGTGGAGACACCATCTCGGCGCTCTGACCGCTCACCCAGTATGGAGCGGAGGTGGTCACGGGGGTGAGAACTTCTTCCCTGACGCGTCTGCTGGCTGGAACGAATGCCGTCTCCTACACTCCGGTGCAATGATTGTGGACGGCGCGTGTGTCGATGCTCACGTCTACGACGCCAACTCGACCGAGTACATCATCGACGTGAGCTACCTCAACAAGACAAGCACGTGCAGCACACCAGAACCTGTTGGTGATGTCGGTGGGCAATCTGCATCAACCTCCACAGAAACATCGCTGCGCTACCAGCATCGAAGAGTCATTTTGCTGAAGCACCAAGTCAGTCCGTACCCGGTGGTGCTGCCACCTGACAGCTTCGGCGACTTGCTGGCATGCGTGACTGTTGAGCCCGCCAGCGACAGGATGGTCGAGCGTTGTGGCGATGGCGACAAAGCTTTCACAGCATGGAGAGCGGTCCTGTCACGCAAATGGACAGACAAACTGGCCAAATACGTTCGCGTACTCCGCCTGGCGCGGTTTGGCTGTAAAATCGCAGGCGTCTTCTGTCTGGTGACCGTGTATCTGGTGCAACTGAAGACCGAGTTCCGCGCACACTTGCTGCTTGAGCTGACACCGGTGAGTGCGAACAACGGAGACGGCAGCAGTGTTATGAAGCAGTCGCTCTACGTCAGTCTTTCGGACTATCTCCGTTGTCGGGCGGTAACGCGCCGATTGGGGCTCATCAACGACTTGGATACGACCGAAGAATGTCGAGGGTGTGCAGGGAAGCAACCTGTCGACCTGCTGACAGTATATTACCGTCAGTGTCACGGTCGCTACAGCCAACATCAGCATATCCAAGAAGCGACTTCCGCCGTTGATGGCTACAATGCAAGTATGGACGCGCTGGCGAGCTGTCCGGGGTGTGTGGCAGCCCAGACCGCACGAGTCGGAGCGCTTCGCGACTTGTTCGCACCGCTTTTGCTGGGTGACGATATAAAGTGGTCGCAAGAAACTCTGAGCTTGATGGTCCAGGTCGTTCATATTGAACACTGCGACGCATGTGGGGCAGTCTTGCCGTCTCTACTTGCGGTCGTCGAACCGGAGCTCTCCTCGCGCCGGCTCGGACTGACCCAGTCAATGGAGCGGTATTACCTGCAATGCTCGACTACGTCGAGCTGACTTCAGCTGCGGGATTGCACTCGGAGAGTGAAGCTGGCATTCTGCACGAAGTGGGTGTCGCGAACGAGCTCAAGCAAAGTGTCACTCACAATGGCATCACGGTCCTGATCAATGCCGACTTCGGCTTCACCGTTGCAAGTGCGAACGCGTTCATCTACGAACTCCACGCGCTGCTTTTCCCTGATGCCTCGGGGTTGACTCTCCAGACGGTTGACGAGGGGCGGGGCGGCAATAACATCGAGCCTCCAACATCAACTTGACGCACGTGATTGTGGTGTGATCGCAGCCGTGGCAGCGATGCAGGAGGCCGCCAGTCAAGTCGGCGAGACCATCCCCGTGTA
Source organism: Phytopythium ostracodes (assembly GCA_023337975.1). NCBI lineage: Eukaryota > Oomycota > Peronosporomycetes > Pythiales > Pythiaceae > Phytopythium > Phytopythium ostracodes. The sequence continues at coordinate 22,851 of JAADXW010000098.1, forward strand.
TATGGGCGACGACGATGGTGCAAGTGACAACGGGTTGGGTTTTGAGGCATACCTGGTATCGGAGGCGCTGCTCATTGAAGTGGTGCGCCTAGTGCTCGAGCCCCACGTGTCGTGGAGGAGGCCGGGGGTAACAGTCGGGTCGTCGAGTTGGCCGGTCGCTTGCGAGTTCCTACGAGACCCAAAGCAGCTCAGCCACGAACTGCAACGTCGCGATGTCCTTGCATACAGTACAACCACTCAGGACGTCCTCAAGGCATACTTCAGCCACGCGAGCTGGCCACATAGTTATGACGATGTGCACCCGATCTTCCGCATGATATTAGCATTCATGATGCACGTCGAGCACGTCTATCACCTGATTGCGGAGAGTGGCGGTCTACTGGGGTGCACCAACAGCTCCGACCAGACACCATCATCGAGCGCTGAACACGGCGACGGATGCACAGAGTGGCGCCTTCATCCGCAAACGAGCGTATTGCTGCTGCAATGACGCTCATATTCCTCATCCTTGACTAGACCTACTGCGTCATTGTAGCAGAGCGGAGTCGGTTGATCGCCGCCGCCAACTGAAAATCAACCCAGATGATCGTGCAACCGAATGAGCTGGCTGATTAAAAAAGGACCATGAAGGGACGACAGCGACTTACCTCGAACTTGCGCGGGCGCGCGTAGAAGCCCGACTTCTGGTGAACACTAATCACGTCCAGCGAGCCTGTCCGGTCCATTTCGTCATCGATGATCGCGAGCACCTCCTGCTCTCATGGCCAGCAACAATTCGCGCGTGAACATGATACCTCACAACAAGTCACCGTGCAAACTACGCACCTTCAGCGTGCGCTTGCCGTCCATGAAGCTGCGCGACTTTTGGATGGCATCAGCGATTGCACGCACTTGACTCGCTTCGACGATTTGCTCAACACCGCCAAGGTCCAAATCAACCTGAAATGATGCCAAATGACACCCATATGCATCACATCACACAGGACGTTAGCGATACCCCCGTATCGCCCGCGATTTGAGAATAAACAAGGACCCACCTCGCCGTATTGGACCTTGTCGAGGCCTCGAGACACAACCTTGCCGCTCACTTCCAACCCACGCGCAAGCGGGATGCGTGCCTTGAAGCCACCAAACGCGGAATCTTGGCGGATCTCGCCATGCTGCGACGCGATCTTCTTGGCTTCCTCCGTTACATCGCGTGGCTCGTACGCGTCCATCATAATAACGTGGTCTGCAACCGAGAAGTAGTCGCCAGCTCCGCCTATGACCAGCACGGACGACACACCCTGCTGCTCGTACAGCGCGCGCACCTTGGAAATGAACGGCGTGATCGGTTCCTTCTCCTTGGCGACTAACTGCTGCATCTTCCAGTCGCGAATCATGAAGTTGGTTGCGCACGTGTCCTCGTCAATCAGCAGGGTCGTGGCGCCAACCTCGAGCGCCTCGACGATATTTGCGGCTTGCGACGTGCTACCAGATGCGTCCGCAGTCGTGAACCGTGTCGTATCCTGCTTGAACGGCAAATTGTCGATAAACGCGCTGATATCACAGCAGATGACACTACGCGAGTCTTCCGAGCGAATCTTGACTGCGCTCGGGTCCATCACGACAAATTCGCGGCCATCCATGGGGATATGGTTGTAGATGCCGACTTCAAGAGCCTTCAGGACTGTCGTCTTGCCGTGGAAGCCGCCTCCAACAAACAGGGTCACACCTTGCGGAATACCCATGCCGGTAATCGTGCCGCAGTTGGGCAGAGAGAACGACTTGCTCAGCGTCGACGGGGACTTGAACGGGATGGCCTTCTCGGGGCCAAGCGGTCGGTCGGATGCACCAGACTACAGACAGAAATATCTTGTAAGAGAAATGAACAGTACAACAACCAAAGATCCCCCACAACTCTGTTCGATGATGTCGCCCACGCACCTCACGCGGCAGGATCGCTCCATCGCGAATGAACCCAACGAGGCCAGCGTCTTTGAGCATGCAGCGCAGAGCTTCCTGGTCCTCGACCGACTTGAGGTGGTTCCACAAGTGACCCACGTCTAGGCTGCGAAGCATGAGCGCGCTCTTGATAAGGCGCGGCAGCGTCTCCACAAGGATGGTATAGGCCCAATCGCCGCAGATGCTGCGCCCTCGCGCTGGCAGGTTAATGTTGAAGCGTGCCTCCACCAGCCCGTTCTCGAGCACCATGACGGACGAGCGCTCAATCACGTGCTGTCCGGGCGTGTCAATCGAGATATCGCCTCCCTTGGCGCCGTGCCACGAGTTGCTGCCTGTTGCATCCCCCATAGCAAAGCATATAGCTCAGTACCAACTACTGTACAGTCACGCAAAGCTTTCCTCCAGCATCGCACTTACGAGTCTTGGCGTCGGCCCCGGCGCTCCGGGCCGCGGCCGCGAACTTGCGTGTGAGATAGTCGCAGAGCGCGACGTTGCGGATCTTGGCGCGGAACATGTCGGGCGGAAAGCCCGCGCTCGCGGGGTCCACCTGCACGTGTGCGCGCGACGGACTCGCGTACGGGTCGCCCTGGATGTGGTCAAAGCCCAGCATCAGCGCGAGCCCATCGTCGTCTGCGTACGAGAACAGCCGCTCGAGCTCGTGGTACGCGCCATAGTTGCGGTTGTGGATGTCCTGCAGGAGATCCCCGAGCTGCTGCCATGTCGCAGGCGGCGCGCTGACCGATGACGTTGATAACGACGGACGGCCGCTACCGCCTCTCCAGCCGCCGCCACCGCCGCCGCCGCCATACCCACCATGATCACCCCTGTCATCACGACCGCGACCGCCACCCCCGCGGCCTCCTCCGCGCCCGCCGCCGCCGTACTTGTTGCGGTAATACTCGCCACGCCCCATACTGCTACTTACTACCCAACGATCCGCAAAGTGCCCGCCTTTTTCCGTTCTGCTACTGTACTCTACCGCCAAGACACGCACCCAAGAGAAGACGGATCTGCAGTCCCGCTAGCGCCACAATTTTATCAGAGTGATGGTCACGCTTATTGGTTGACCTACTGATTTAAGTAAGAGAGTTTTCTATCTTGAAGCAGTATAGAAACCAATTTGCAGCCATGTTGTCCTCAGTACTCGAGAACATTTCGTCTGGTCAACCTACACACGCGAATATGGAGAAAAGACGGCGGTCTCTTCATGCCTGTCGTGATTCTTCATGGCGCCGACCAGGAAGCGGGTATGGATGGTCCTATAAATAAACGCCCTCCGCAACGTCTGACAGTTGGAGCGACGGTTTGCCGTGACGTCGTTCGCCCGCCGGCTCGGCCTGCCTTCCCCCGAAACAGTCCGGTGCGTGGGGCTCGCATCATGGCCGCGTAGGGAAGACGTGCAGGGGGTTCGTTCGAGGACATGCCGTCCATATTCCGGTCGCGAAATGCCACGACTGCCGCCACGCCGAAGCGGCAGAAGCTGAAGCCAAAGGCGGGCGAGGCCAAGCAGACCGCGGATGCCTTCCTCGACGACCCAGAGCTGCAGCAACTGCACGCCGAGACGGCCGAGCTGCTGCGCCTGGTCAAGTCGCCGACCCCGACGCAGGCCAGGGGAGCGTCCTCTGGAGCAGGGAGCGCGTCGCCCTCGGTGACTCGCAAGCGGCGCGTGACGATTGAGGTGTTGGACATTGCAGATGAAGACGACGACGGAGGTTTCAATGGCGAGGCGAAGGCCCAGGGCTCATCTCGACCGACAGACTCCCCGCCATCCAAGGCGACTGAGCGCGCTACTGGTGCTGGTTTTGATGCGTATGGAGGCGCGACAACCACCAGCGACCCGTTCGATTTTGCCGCCGAAGAAGCGCGAGTGCGCAAGGCGGCCGATACTTTCTACCCCGACATGTCGCCGACCAAACGTGGACTCACCGTTCAGCGCGACGTTTTCGAGAAGGAGCAGGCTCGATTGGAAGAGCTTGCGCGTCGAGAGGAGGAGACACAAGCACGGAGGCGAGCAGCGTTGACCAAAGGCTTCGCAGCAGCGAACCGTCTGGAGATGAATGCTGTCAAGGTGCGTAGGATGCTTCTATCGCCTTCATGTAATTTGGATCTCGTGGGTCTTAGAGCTCAGCTTCGTCTCGTGGTTGTGCAATGACAAGCAGATCCAAGCTCACTGCCGCGGTTATCTATTACGCAAAAAGCACAATGGACTCGAGCGCAAGCAAGTCACGCGTGACGTTGAAAGCAACGGCCTCGTATCCCCACCGGGCACGGTCGCCGGTGACCCTGCTGCCGATCAGTGGCATGAGGTGCGCGATGTCGAGAAAGGCGAAACATGGTACTACAATGCCCATACAGGGCAGAGCCAGTGGGAGCGGCCGCCGAACTTTCGAGCACCACGCCCTACCGGCGCCCAGTCATTACCAGAACTTCATGGGCGTCGATCCAGCAACACAGGTCTTGGTCCCGAAACTGTATCGTCCAATAGCAGCGGCCCAGAAGCTACCGCTGGAGCTCGGGCGGTGTCAACACGTGTGGATGCTTCGTACTTGCCTCCGTTGTCACCCACATCTAGTGCTTGCATGAGCGCTCGATCTGTCGAGGATGGGCAACAGCGACGTAAGGCGTCATCAGACTACAGCAATAACGCTGGTAGCAGTTCCTCGATACCGAAGAGCCTGAGTGCCAATACCAGCGCAGGGACCGGTAGCAAGTCGACGTCGATGTTGCCAGCTCTTCGACCAGACTACGCCTCATTGTCGCAGCCACCGTGGGAATGCGACTCGATTGCGTCAGAGCGCAGTGGATTACCGAGTGACCGGTGGTGTGACGATGATTCAGTTGGCTCAGCGACTGTGGACACAATTGATCGCCGACGCAGTCAAGACACGGTAGCTGGTGAGGATTTCGCAGATGAAGGGAATGACGACTGGCAGGTCAACGACACGCTGTTCCGCGCAGATGGCACACGCAACAGCAAGCTGCGAGATACGATCCGCCAAGCGCTTCAGGTCTCCAAGTTCGATTCGATTTCGTCTCTGCTCGCCTCCAACGTTGTGTTGCGAAAGAAATCAATGCGCAGAGTCCGCGGATCAGGAACGGGAGATGGCGACCAATCGTTGTCACCAGCGAGAGGCCGTGCAAGTGACAACCAGAGCTCGGGGAAGCGTGCCATCGTCCTGGGCAAGCGTGACGCGCCGTTTCTCGTCGCCGTGCTGGCAGACTCAAGTGTTGGGGGTTCACCTACGAGGCCCAAGAGCACGTCCAAGGCAAAAGCGAGGGCCGGTGGCGCAACAATAAACAAGAATCCGCTCGCTAATCCCCCAGGGATTCGTGATTTGGCTGACCCAGGCTTTTTGGATGATGATGTGCGAGCGTCAACGCCGACAAGAACACTTCCTGACGGACGTGCGTCGCAGCAACAAGAGGAAGAAGGGAACGGTGAACACTCCCCGGCTCGGAAGGGCAAGACTGTGTGCTTCAACTGTTGGAGCTCGAGTAGCGGCACCTACTGCGAGCTGCACACTGATCCACGTATGGCGACGCGAAAAGTCAAAGCTGGTGCAAGCGCGCTCATGTGTGCGAACTGGGAGCTTGACCAGCTGAGGCGCAAGTACCGCGCCGAAGAGATTCAAGAAATCTTCATGAAGCAGAATGCTTCACTGCGATACGATCGACAACGCAAAACGTACGTGACGGTCGTCGAGTGCCGCCACCCGATCTACCGCACAGTCGAACAGCTTGCAACCGCTTGGAACAAGACCATGCGAAGAAAGATGCACACACGCGCGTGGTTCCGCTCATTCATTGAGCAACTGCGTGCAGGTCAAGTTCCCAAGGCAGACTCATCGACTCCAGCCCTCATGAAGCTCAAGAGCACGCTGCAAAACAACTGCTGGTGTACCAAGTACTCGAATTCGGTGCGTAACTTCCACCCTAAAGCACCGGTGACAGCAAAGACCTACAAGAGCGATCATTCCACGGCGCCGGTTTTCGACGTCATCACAATCGATCCAGGGCACCCGCAGCTACGCAACTGGATACTCAAGACCGACTGTACGAAGCCCGTGATGCTTTATCGACCGCGCAAGTACGATCTTCCGCCTCGGCGATGCGTTCCCATGCCAACGCCGAGTTTCCTTGAGGACGTGCCGCTGCCTGTGCCAAACGTGTTTATTGACTGCGATCATATCGCGAGCTGGTTTGAGCGACTTGCAGCGCGAGTGTCGAAAGCGGCGCTCGATAAAGCCACCCTCCAGGTCGCGGCGTGCAGCCCTCCGGCAGGTGTCACACGCGCAAGGCGGACTAAGGTCGTACGTCCGGTGACTGTCATGTTCGCGACGTTCGGGCGAAAGCCAACCCGAGGGAACCTCGCTGTTGGCGGTCTTTCAGCGGAGCTGCTGATCCACATGCTCGTCACTACGTACGTCCCAGCACAATTCGGTTACTTCGTCGTGTTTGACCGCCGAGCTATCGCGCCATCGCTCTCGAAAGACCACGACGCGGTGTTTGCTTGTCTTGCAGTTGCGCTGGACGCACCGGCGTTCGTGCTCCGTGCGCTCGAGCATGCGCTCAACGTGCGACGTCCCCCGGGTGTTGTGATCGCCACGCGTGTGTCCCCGGGTGAGACGGAATATAACGCATTATACACGGATCGACGGTTCCCCGTGAACCGCGTCGAGCAGACGGGTGAAGAGCTCGCGATGGGCTTTCGCACGTTTTGGCTTGTAGACGCGCGACCAGTGCATGAAGAAGGCATCTCGAGCGTGCAAGTCGCACCTTCAAGCGACATCTTGTCCCTGAATGCGACCTCGATGAACCCGGCATCTACAACACGCGCAGATCGACACTACCCGTTCTGTATCCCGACCACACGAGAGAATACACCGATCGAGTTCATACATCTACTTTGGATCGGTCAGTCAAGCCGTAACCAGCCACAGGTATTCACGGCTCTCGGGGCGCAGCAGCCTGGCGATTTTATGAAGAACTCGGATCCGGATGGGGCTCTCGGGCTTTGCACAAGTGTTGTGTACCGCAGCTGGGCGTACTTCCAGATGGATAATCCGTACGAAGAGTTCGTGACTGAAGACGGCGTCGCTTACTGGTACGACAAGCGATCGGGTGAGACGTTTTGGCTGCGCCCGATGCTCCCGGCCGAAAAATATCGCGGCAAGGACGGTGATGTTGACGGCGTGGTCGCCGAGGGTGTTGGGGAGCGCGCAACACTAGGCGTTGGGGCCGAGGAATCGCGTTATTCGACGCAAAGCGTTCGGAAGTTCATCACCAAGGGCATGGAGGCTCCCGAAGAAGTCGAGCGGCGACGTCGATTAGTCGCTGCAAGCGCCAAAAAGCACGACATCGTCGTTGAGTTATCGCCGCGATCCAACCACAACGAGCAGAAGGGTATAACGTCGCAGCGCAAAGATCTCCCTCGGATTCAAGTACCAAATCTATATTTCCAGTCCAAGCAGCAACAAAAGGCAGCGGCGGCATCAACCGATACTGGCGTTCGCTTCCAGGGCCCAAAGTCTGACAACAATAGTGCAGTGAGCGTTCGATCACCAACGAAGCGGCAGCAACAGCAATCACAAGCCCCTGCCGTCGATGACAACACCAAGCAACTGATTGACAGCATCACACAAGCGCTCGGGTCCGCGTTTCCATCGCTTGGAGCCGCAACGGGAGCTTCGGGCAGCGTCGAAATGCTCCAGTTCGGGATTGGCCTTGGGATGGGACTCGGCTTGCGGGTGCAGCAGCAGCAACAGCAACCACAGCCACAGCAACCGTCAAATGGATTGGACCAAGAGCTGCCCACAATTAGATCGGACGAAGGTAACGAAGATGACAGCATCGATGGCCTTGTGACGTCGCGGTCGGATACGAGCTCTGTTGACAGCTCTCTCACAGCTCGAAGCACAATATCGACAGCCACGTCGGTAGATATTTCGCCTTCTCCGGATGAAATTGAGTTGGCGGGCGGGGCATCTACCGGGGCGTCATCTCCGTCAAAAACTCCGCCAGGTTACGGCGAGAAGACTCCGGGATACAATACGCACCCACCTCCTGGCGAGGGAACAACATGGGTGCGCAAGCCCGTCGACTCATCCGGCGACAGCCAGACTGCCGTTGATGGTTTTAGTGGCGCGCTTCACCAGCGCGTCGCGTGCCTCCCCAAGGGCTTTGTCGCCGCAGTTTCGAGTACCAAGACATGCAAGATGCAAGCGAACTATCTTCCTATCGTCAAGAACATGGTAAGTGTTGCGCAGTGCTGCGAACTGGTTGGGTTTACTGATTCTCATCGGGTCGCTATGTATTGATGACAGAACCAACCGCGCAATGTAGGTATCGTACGACCGCGCGCAGCGTTGGAGGAGTGGCTCACCGTCGGATACTCGCCGTGGTCTGCCGGTCGCGCCATCTTTGGCTCGGAGTTCATTGACAACCTCATGCGCCGCCCCGAACTGCTGCAGCAAGCTGCCAGCGCCGATGTTACCGCCGTAGCTGGGGTGTCGAAAGTGGTGCAGTCGGCGCTTCCACCGACTCAAGTCACCGTGGAAAAGCGCGATAACGTCAGCCAAGCTGGCAGGGAGAGCCAGTCGCTCGAGGCCATCATGAGTCTGTGCCGCCACGGCAAATACGACGAATTGGAAGTGGTAAGACGTAGTGCTCGGAACTTTCATTGTTGTAGTCAAAGGCGCCGAGCTGAACGGTTGATCTGACCGATGTCGTCGTTCTCTATCCATTGCAGATGCTCAACAACCCGGACTGGACTCTCAACATCGACGCCATGGACGCGACGGGCAATACTCTCCTGTCGGTCGCGTGCCAGAACAACAACAAGCGCATCGCCAAGCTGTGCCTGCGCCGCGGCGCCGACATCAACACGCAGAATGTAGGTGCTTGGCTCTGTCGATGGCAACCATTGCATCAATGCGACTTTGACATTGCGGCGATATCAAACCGTTTTTGCCTCCGTGCAGCTGAACGGCCAGTCGGTGCTGCACTACTGCCACGAGTACGGTTTCCACGACTTGATGGAGTACCTGATGGACAAGGGCGCGCGCGACGACCTGCTGAATGCGGATGGCCTGACCTGCTACGAAGGCCTCAGCAAGGAGGCTGTCGACGCTCTGTAGTGGCGGTGTGGTGCCGAGAGCGTCGAGAGCGGCTCACCAGTCCGGTGATCCAACAGCGTTTTGTCATATCGACGAAGACAAGATGGTAGCAAACGAGTGCGCGCGACTGTATTATCTTGCCGCGCACTCATTCAATCATGGAAGTAGTGGAGCAGGTGGAGCAGTGCGGAGAAACCGAGGTAGATGCAAAAGATCATGAAGCCGTAGCCGCGCCCGATCTTCTCCGTTTGCTCCAGGATGCGATTGCTCTGCCGAGGAACACCACCACGAGTGTGTGTGAGTCATGTGGCTCTCGCAATTTCAGCCCGGCAACAACAAGAGCGGGACCGCGGTGACAACACACCTGCGTGACGTTGGTCTTGGTTTCCTGGGCATGCTGGTGGATGAGCTCGATGTCCGTCTGCTGCTCCATGATCTTGTCCGCGAACTGTGCCATGAGGTTCGAGATGTCCGCCATCTTGCTCTCCATTTTCCTGTACAACAAAAACCGCCACGAGAACATCAGTGAAGAGAAGCTTGTCTCGCTCGCTCGCAGTATCGTAGCCTCTCCGTACTTGGCATCTTCGAGGTTGTGCTGAAAGTGGCGCTGTAACATCACGCTCTCAAGCTTGAAGCGACGGTCTTCGTCCTCAGTGAACTCGAGCTCCTCGCTTTGCGATGCCAGCACAAACGGCTACGATAGACACGCATGCTCGTGTTAGCACATCGGTCCGACTGTCACAATCTCCTCCCATCCACCAATCGTTGAAATACAGCTTCGACCCTTACCGGGGTATTGGATGCGGTCTCTCTAGCTGCAGAGGCTGGCGGTAGCGGAGGGATCGCTTGTACTGGCCGAGAAACACTTGACGGCGACGTGGGCGAGGCAGCCAAGGCCGAGCGAGGCGAGACCGCGGGTGATGGCGGCGGCTGCGTCGACATTGAAGCCTTCTTGGCTGGCGCGGCCGGCTTCTTCTCTCGCTGAGAGGCCAATGCCGCTGCCTTCTTGATCTTTTCCTCGATGCTCTCGAGGTTTTCTCGCTCGTTCTTCGGCAGAAGACTGGGAGCAGCGAGTCAATGATCAGCGATACTACCGATTGCACGTTTACACAATGAAGCCATCAGTCCAAGATACACACCGAGGCGAGAGGAGGAACGGCTGGTTGTAGCGCTGCCGCTGCATGCGCTTCGTCTCATTCGCGACGCTCTTCAGGCGCTGCAGCGATAGGTTCCACGAACGTCACGTGAGTGCTCATCTCGAGTATGGATCAGCAATGACAAGCGCCAGCGCCGCATACCTCCAGCAAGTACGTCACGACTTCTCGCTGGTGCTCAATGCGCATGGATGAAGAGCCTACGCATTCCCACACGAGAGCGTTCGGTCAGCAGTCGGGGCGTCCAACGCGTTGACAAGCGGTGTGCTTCCACTCACGCGCGGTGTCCGTCGCGTCCTTGAGCGCGTCGATCTTCCCACCGCAGTCTTTCACGAGCTCGACCACGTCCTGATAGCGTTCAGCGAGCACACACGGCGTGTTAGTGATGGATTCCTTCCTTCAGGTGCTGAGATCATCATCAGCTCCCACGTACGGCGTCGAACTCGTCCTTGTCCTTCTCGCTCATGGCGGCGCCCTTGACGCGGATGAACACTTTCGGGCGCAGGTACTGCGGCCGGATCTCGCGCAGCATGGCCTCCATCTCCATCAGGCTGTGCAGCTACAGCAGCATCATCACACGAACGTCAACTCGCCGACGTACTTGACGCTCTAACGCCGGTGCTAGCGCCGTCTCACCAGCTCCAGCGCCTCCAGGTCGAACGCGACCGCCTCTTGCGCCCGCTCCGCGTGTCGCGGCGCCTTGACGCCGCGCAGAACGGCGTCGTCCAGCGGCGCCAGCGCCCGGAACCGCTCCGTCACGTCCACGCTCATATTCGCCTTCTGACTCAAAGCGTGATGAACCTGTACAACACAACACGTATCCGGACCGGACGCGATATAATTGGCTAAAATCTACTAGAATATATGATTTCAGAAAATATAATTGGTGGAAAATACTTTATTTACTGCTTAGAAATAAAGTTGCGCAACCTTACGGATGGCGGGAGCGCCTTCCCCGCTGCTACCCAAAAGCCCACGCACGACGAGAAGAAACCAACCGGCGGGGGAGGATGGCTGCGGACGATGCGGCGGCAGCGCTGGCGGCGCTGGCGGAGCTGCGCGAGCACCTGATCAAGGGCAAGGAGGTGTCAGTGGACGGGGACGAGCTGGTGCTGCAGGACGTGGGCGGGCAGGAGCTGCGGCGCTTCCCCAAGCACGCGCCGACGGCCTACCACTCCAAGAACTCGGACAAGCGCTACGACCTGCTGGCCGTCTACACGTGCTACAAGTACGCGGCGCTCACCTTCAGCGACTACGTCATGAAGTGCCGCGCCGAGAAGGCCACCATGGTTTCGACGGTCGACAAGAAGGAGCTTATCGCGTACCTCAAGGGCGACATTGAGTCCTCGGCGCAGATCGTCGGCGGCGCAGCGGGCAAGTCGACGGCTTCCTCCTCCTCTGGCAGTGCCTCGAGCGCGTCCGCTTCTACTGCTAGCGCCAAGAGCAAGGCGTCCGCTGCGGAGGACGACGACCACGCGGCCAAGAAGCGCAAGTTGGTCCACGAGAACAGCCGCGACAAGGAGAACAGCCACAGGAGGTGAGTCACCTCGCTGTACTGACGACGGTATCAGGTGTCTCATGCTAGAACTGTGAACATTGATGCAGGGAATCGGCGGGAAATTCAGTGAGCGCGACGGACAGCGCGAGTGACAGTGCGATCAAGCGCGTGCTGGCCAAGGAGCACGTGTTCCGCAACCGCACGACGATGCTGGACGCGAGCACCAAGACGTTCGAGAACGTGCTCAAGACGGTCGAGCTCGTCAACGCCGAGACCAAGGAGCGCATCGAGAAGGCGGCCAAGTCGTCGGCGCTCGCGCCCGTCACGGTGCGCAAGGAACAGCTGCCACTCCACCGCCTCATGAAGGACAAGATGCTCGGTGCGAAGACTCGGAGGGGTCGAGTCCAGCTCCTAGCGGTGCTGAAGTGCTCACACGATTGTGTCTTTGTGATGATGACTGGGTCACTTCAGGCACGCCTATCATCGTCGTGCCCGCTGGCTTCTCGGACCTGTTCACCATGCTCAACGCGCGTGACTTCCTCGAGGACGGAGTGTAAGTGGGTTTCAGCGATTCAATATCTCGGTTTGTGTGATCGAGATCGTAACCGGGTCTCCTTCTGCGCAGATACATTTCCAACATGCAGAAGAAGTCGGAGGGCTGCCGCAAGGCGCAGTCCATCATGATCACGCACGAGGAGGACGGCCACACGTACACGTTCAAGGTCGTCGACACCGTCGCTCGCTTCCGCGACAAGGACTGGTGCGTGGCGTTCGTGCACGCTACTGTCGTTCACCTTTTGACGTTATTTACGTGCCAATTAATCTCTTTGACAGGCGGAGCGTCGTCGGCGTGATCGTGTCGGGCCAGTCCTGGCAGTTCAAGGGCTGGAAGTGGAAGTTCCCGCTCGAGGTGTTCAAGAAAGGTGCGTCAAAGCATATCGTGGAGTGGTGATGATGTACCGGATCGACACTGACTTGGCCATTAAATTGCATTTCTCGTATGTAAGTGTGCGGCGTGCACATTTACAACCAGGGCTCTCAGCTCAGCGACGAGATCAAGCAGTGGGACGTCAAGCTGCTCATGGTGCGTTCATACGTCTGTGCATCTGGCCGTAATGAGGTCCCGGTACTAACGTGATATCGTGGCGACGACGGTGCAGATCCACCCCGACAAGCGGCATCTCGACAAGGTGGCCGCGAAGGAATTCTGGCGCTACCTGTTCGCCTTCATCAAGCTCAAGTTACAGTAAAACAGCGACCCACCGACCAACAGAGACAGCCGCAGGAGTCTTCGAGGCGGAGAAATCAAAGGATTCCGGCGAGGCAATCGTCCTACGCGTCCGAAGCAGGAGATCCAGGGACAGAGACGGAGAGGTGAGCAAATATGCATGCATTGGGCTTGTCGATTGCTTCTGTCATTATCTAGGGTAGATGCACAAAGTGCTTCGCTTCAACGTCGAACAAGCACAGGCAGCGCTCGAACGCTATACCTGCTACGGTTCGGCGTCATCCTGCTGCTCGGTCTAATGCTTGGCGGGAGGTGGCAACAGTTGCGGTCCTGGACCCATTTAGCGCTGTCTGCGACGCCGGCGCTTGCTGCGGGCTCCATAAATAGAGGCACTCCGCTCTGCTTGCCGCTCAGTACCAAGCCGTACGTGACCACGCTTGAGCTCCACGAGGCTATCGGTGTCATGGCGCCATCGTGCGAGCACCTCCTCGAAATAGCCGCCAAGCACGCCGACGCAGTGCCAGGGGCAAGAGGCTAGGGCGTTTCGCGTCTATTTTTTCGCTTGCTCGTCCGGTTGAGGCTCCTGCCAACGCTTTTAGCGCAGGTCGTTATCGTGCTTTCTCCTCAGCCGTGGCATTCGCTGAGACGCAGGTGGGAAGTCTGCTGCGCGCGCTGATCAACAGCACAGTCGACCATCGTCTTTTGGCCCGCGCGCATCGCGAGCCCGGGGCGTCCATCAAACCACGACGGCGGTGTATGAAAAGCGGCAGCAGCGGACGTCGCAGGCATCGCGGCGGGTTTCTCGGGTCTTCTAGTCCACTGCTGCGGTCGGAAGAACACGTTCGAGCTTGTTAACCGCCATCACTGAAAGCGCCGACCTCGACGACGCCGGCGAGACGCGGGCGTGGCTCTCCGACTTGTGAGCACAAGTGGCGCGGCGCATCTGGAACCGGCGGTATCATCTAGAGCAGTTCGTCGCGGTCACCAACGAAGCAGACGACCGCGACACCAATTCCGAGCCGCTCACGACCAACGTCGACATGCCAGTAAGCTCATCCAGCGCTGCGAGTTCCCACATGGAGAAGCTCAAACCCCCCGCGCCTGCCACTGGCGATGGAGGCGGCGGCGGGGGAGGAAGCATCGCAGTGACGACGAGTGGAACCAACGCGAGTGGTCCTGGCGCGCCGGCGCCGATTCTCAAGCCTGCGATGTCACTTGCCAACTTGCAAAGCGCAAAGAACCTCAACAAGGTCGCGCCGGAGAATCTTGTGGTCGCGCCCCCCAAGACGAGGAAGGAAAAAGTGCTCGCCTTCCTCGAGAACAAGTACGTGAGCACTTTCCTGACGCTCTGCACCATCTTCGCGCTCTTCGGCGACGACTTCCGCGTGAGCTTCATGCCCAAGAGCGCCGACATGGCCGTGTACAACACGCTCTTCTCGCTCTTCATCTTCTTCGCGGTCGAGCTTGGCCTCAGCACGTACAGCCGGCCAAGGTACTTCAACCGCGGCAGGGGGTTCACCTTTTACCTGGACGTCATCTCGACGCTGTCCGTCATTCCCGACGTCGACTGGATCTGGAAGCACGTCGTCGGCACGTCGTCGTCCTCCGGGTCAAGCGCAGCGGCGCTCAAAGCTGGGCGTGCCTCGCGCGTGGGCTCCAAAGCCGGTCGGATCGTGCGTCTCGTGCGCTTGTTCCGTATGCTGCGAATTCTACGCGTGCTCAAGAAGAACAAGAACCCCGAGGCGAAAGCCGTCGAGATCTCCGAGCCGTCCAAGATCGGCAAGGTGCTGACAGAGAAGACCACGCGGCGGCTGATCGTGCTCGTGCTGCTCATCATTATCATCTCACCGATCATCGACGGCACCGTCGATTCGTCGCAGGACGACTTCCAGGTCTCGCAGCTCGAGCGTCTGCACCGGTACACTCAGGACTACAACGAAACCGGTGAGGTGCCCATGACTGACTTCCGCAAGCTTGTGGAGGAGTACGTTCGCGACTCGAACGGCTACATCGTTCGCATGGAGCTTGCCAACATTGACAATGCTGTCGTGGAGCAGTGGCTGCGCGAAGTCATGTTCCAGTCGCTCAACAGCGACGACGACTGGCTCGCTGGCTCGGAGTACGCACTCGAAGAGAATCCGAAGACAGGCTGGTCGGCTGCGGGGTATTTGACCAGCGACCCCAGCGAAACGTACCGGACGACGGAGATCACGACGATCCAGAACTACGGGTGCTACGTCAGCAACTACTGCATCGACTGCGAGTCCGGTTCGGCCACGAGCTCATGCCACACGCTCGTGGTGTTCGACATCTCGGCCACGACGCGCTCTGCGGCCAACCTCAACATCGGCAAGACGGTGCTGGTCATGTTCTGCTTTGCCGTGTCCATCTTCGTGTTGACCAAGGACGCCGAGACCATGGTCATCGGCCCCATCGAGCGCATGATGCGTCTTGTGACGCAGCTAGCGCAGAACCCACTGGGCGCCACTGAGGCCAAGCGAGAAATGTACGAGCGAGACGCGAAGGGCAGCGACGATTATGAGACGAAGATGCTTGAAGACACGCTCAGCAAGATCGGGCGGCTGCTCCAGGTCGGGTTCGGTGCCGCTGGTACCGAGATCATTGCCAAGAACATGGGCGGCGCCGGCGATCTCGACGTCATGATTCCCGGCAAGAAGATCACGTCCATCTTCGGCTTCGGCATCATCGAGCACTTCACCGAGACGTGCAGCTTGCTGGAAGAAGACATCATCACGTACATCAACACGATCGCCGAGATCGTGCATAGTGACGCCAAGATCTTCCACGGTGCGGCCAATAAAAACATCGGCGCTGCGTTCCTGCTCGCGTGGAAAATGTGCGACGGAGCGCTCCCTGGCATGCGCGATCCGCGTGATGCTGCCGACAAGCCGCACATGGACCCCGCCGAGAAGGCCAAGCGCCGCGAGGGCATCTATATCAAAAGCACTGGTGCTGGATCGGTTGTTCGGCGAGTCCCGCCAACGGAACTGGTAGACAGCGCGCTCACGGCCGTGCTCAAGATGCGTGTCGACATCCACAACGCCAATCACCACGGCACGCTGCATAAGTTCTGCACCAACAAGAAGCTGGTCGCGGCCTTTGATGACTTCGAGGTACACTTGGGCTTCGGGCTTCACCTCGGCTGGGCAATTGAAGGCGCCATCGGCTCGAGATTCAAGATCGACGCATCATACTTGTCGCCAAATGTCAACATGGCAGCGCGCCTGGAGGCAGCGACGGGCCAGTTTGACGTGCCCATGCTCCTCTCGGAGTGGTTCGTGGAGGAGCTGTCGTCCGAGGCGCGGCGCTTCTGCCGCAAGATCGACCGTGTCGCTGTCAAAGGCAGCGAAATCCCTATGGATCTCTGGACTTTCGACATCGGCAACTACCCCGCCGATGGCGTCTGCCCAATAATCAGCCCCGAGGGAAAGCAGAAGGCCGTCCAGTTCGACCAGGACCCCATCTATCGGACGCTACAGGAGGGGATCCCGACTGCCTTCTACGACAACTTCAACGAAGGCATTGAAGCCTACTTCGCCGGGAAGTGGGAGACCGCACGCGACCGACTCACCGCAGCCAACCAAATCTGGGAAGACGGACCGACCAAGGTCGTTCTGAAGGTGATGGAGACTGAAAGCGGCGGCACATTCGCCGCGCCCAACTGGTGGAAAGGCTTTCGGCAACTAACCGAGAAATAGACGTCATTGAACACGACACAAGTGCACCGACGGACGCGCGGTTTCGTCAGTTAAGTCGTCGCGGTGCCGTCAGTAACCAGAGTGCGGCACGTACCGAGCTTGGTGTTGCATCGAAAATTCTGTCGTAGATTTAGCGCCCCTGTGCGTCGTTCGTAGGCCAGCAAGGCTCCACTATCAGGTCAATCACTGGGTTCAGCTGGACTGGGACCGGACAGGTGACTGCGCGGGCCAACACTGTGGTAACTCGACTCACTGCGCCACGCCTGCCTCGCACAAACGGTAGCCAGCTGGAGACGACGCTCGATAGATTAGTTATTTACTTAAAGTACTTTATACTTCGTGCGTAGGCTTACGTCTTGGACGCCAACAGTTTCCAATCAATACCTTTCTATTCTACTGCTTCAAATGCTGACTCTCATCTGTAGACCATCACCGTGTCGTTAGAGTCAACGACACCGACAACGCTTCAGGTCATCAAAGAGAGCTTACCGCTGCATGCTGCTTCGCCTAGTTGTCACGCTTTCCTCCACCACTCCAGTCGTTCTCTTGATTAGGCTTCTTCTGTTTCTTCCAGTCACGCCGTTTACCACGCTCTGCCCTCTCCGCTGCGTCTGCAACTCGC
>JAADXW010000099.1:0-40112 GCA_023337975.1 Phytopythium ostracodes
ACCGGCCAAGCCAATTGGCGATCTCGGTGATGGACTTATTCTACTCGAACAGCGCGGCGATCATTCCCTTCTCATGGTCGCTGAGCCGCTTGCCTCTCGTCATGTTGCTCCCTCCTCCGTAAATTGCCCACTGACCATACTGAAACTCAATGATTGCCCACTGTCTTATAATTTTACACCACCTTGAATTTTGACGTTTGTATAGAAACTTCTCGAATACGGCTGCTTTCGAGCTGCAAACAATACGACACAATTTCTAATGCTTTACAGCCAATCATATCCAAGCGCTGTCTCAATCTGCTCTGTGGTTGGTGAGAAATCACGATTTTTCGCCCCGTCTTATAATTTTGCACCGCACTTTATCATACAATTTGCCGATTTATTTGCTAGATTGAGATGGCTTTAGTGTCAAATTATGAAGCGATAGAAACAGTGAAAAGCACAATAACTTTTAGCGTAAACTCGTTAATCATTCATTCTGGGTACGATCTGCAATCCCTCGTTTGATTGGTCGATATGTCAAATTAGGCGCAATGATTGGCTATTTTCGATAAGTTTGTCACGACCCTAATCAAATGGGAGTGCCACGACGGACGGACCGATAATGTTTGCAGTCTGCAGAGTTGCTACACAGTCCTAATGTTCATCAACTCCTTCAACTTATGCTGTAATCTAACCGTACTCTAGTACTGTAGCTACTACTAGTAGTCGTCGCACTCGCTCAAAATGGATCGATTGGCACGCGCGAAATCCTACGCGTCGCTGCGATCACCAATGCATCAAGAATAGAAAGTGGTGCACAGCAATACAGTACTGTAGGTAAAGTTACTATGCAGCACTGAATTGTAGTCCGCATTACCCTAGTGATCTTGCTTTAAGCGCACACCAGGGACAGCGTGAGGACGCCACGCGGCGCTATTGGACGCTCACTTCACGCTCTTCCCCCAGGGGGATCCTGATCATGCCGCAGCGACGACACCTTCAACGTCAGTGTGTTTATACTGTACAGTCGCTACATAAGGTGTTGATTCCTTCCGTTCCTTTGAGCGTACAGTGTACACATCGTCGTCGTCCGCGCTCGCTGCGTTGCGTTGCGCTCCTCCCACGAAAGTATCTTATCCGTTTGTATTGGGTTTTGTATGGTACAACATCCGGATTTGCAGGGCTCTGGGATATTTTTGCATCGCGGCAGAAAATCCAACGGCTTCGATAACATAAAACATTTGGTGCTCATATTGACCCTGGGACATTTCAGCCATCTGATTTCGCGCCTGCTCCAAAACCCAAAAAGCCCAAAATCCCACATGGGTGCGTTCTATTTCAGCACGGTACCACCCTATCCATTTCCACCAATCTTGTCTTCTAGTTCGCAATTCTACCGTTTTTTTATTGGCTAAAACTACACAATACTCGTCTGTTTTGCCCGAAATGAGACGCCCACCAAAAAAATACCACTCGACGTTCGCTTTTACCGAAACCAAATCCCCCATTCCACGTTTTCCCCTACTGAACTTAAGTGTAATCCGTTTTCCTGGTACTTTTTCCCAATCATTCCACGTTGTACAGTAATAAAGCGGCAACTGAACCCTCCCGCCTGCCTGCCACAACCCATGGCCGCAACCCACCGCGGCGGCCGGGAGGCGGCGGCGGCTGCGCGTCCGCAAATGTCGCCGACGGCACCTCCGTCTCCGTCCCCCGGCGGAGGAAGGGGTCCCTCTCGCTCTCCCTTCTCGGCGATTCGCGTCCCGATGCACAAGAATAGCGTGGCTGGACCAACCAACGGTCGCATCCCGGCCGTCCCTTCCTCCTCCTCCTCCTTGGACTCGACTGGCGAACGACGCGGCCAGCGTGACGTGCCAGGCGGCGGCAGCGGAACCAATCCAACAGCAACAGCAGCAGCTCCGGTGCGGCGCCTGACGTCCGACATGATCTCGTTCCGCGCGACCGTCATCCCGGCCGACGGAATGGACGTGGCGCTTCTGGATGACAACGGCGCGCCCAACAGCAGCGGCGGCGGTGGAGACACGGGGCGGCGGCCGCTCGCCAAGACGTTCGTGCACCAGGACGAGAAGCAGCGACGGCAGCAGCAGCACAAGCACAAGCAGCAGCAGCACGGCCAGCGCAAGCCCGACCGGCGGAGACACACCGTCGCGGGCGGGAGTCCACCTGCGCCGCGCGGCGCGTCGGCGGTGCGGCGCAGCGACTTGCCGCAGCGCTTCAGCGCCATCAAGATCGAGTCGGTGCCGCCGTCCTCGTCCCAGTCGGCCGCCGTCGCCACCAAGCGCGCCAGCAACTACATGTACTCGCGCGCGAGCTCCTTCACGTTCGGCAGCGGCAGCGGCGGCGCCAGCGTCGTGGCCGGCTACTCATTCATCCCGGACCAGACGTCGCCGCCCGACCCGGCGCCGTCCTCGTCGTCTTCCTCCTCGTCTCCGACCAACAACTCGCATCTTCTCACACGCCCCAGGACCTCGACTGTTGCTACCTCGTGCGGCGCGTACACTGGCAACGGCAAGACCGTGTTCGCCGCGTTCGTGCAGACGGCGCGTCGGCACGAGGACGCGCCCGCGCTGTTCGTGCTGCCCACAACCAGCAACAGCCCGGCGGTTTACCCGACCGCGAGCGTCACGTGGGGACAGCTCTATGTGCGGGTGCTGCAGGTCGCGCGCGTGTTGGCACGCCTGGGCTTCTCACCGGGCGAGGGCGTCGTCATCTGCGCGAGCTCCAGCCCGGCCATGTACGCGCTGCACCTTGCGGCGCTCGCGCTCGGCGGCGTCGTCGCGCACGTGCGCGCCTCCTGGCGTGCCGTCGACCTCGCCGACCACATTCTCCCGGCCGCACGAGCTCGGATTCTGGTCGTCGACCGGCTCGCTGACAACTTTATCGACGCGATCGACCGCCGCAGTCGTCTTCGCGGAGGCGATGACGGCTTGTCGTCGCTCTTCCGCGCTGTGGTGGTGCTCGGCCCGGAGCAGGACCCAGTGGACCTGCTGCTGCGCGTCAACTCGCCCGTGAACGTGCTGACCATGGACGACGTCTACGCGCTCGCCTCCGACGACGAGAGCATCGGCGATAGCGAAGTGACACCGGCAACGCGCGCGGTGGAGGAAATGGCGGCGCGAGTGTCGCCAGCGCAGTGCTGCGCGCTAGAGTTCGGGCTGGACGCGCGCGGCGCGATCCGTGGCGTGCGCTTGACGCACGACAACGTGCTGTTCACAGCTGCGACGCTCGCGCAAAGCTTCGGCCCGCTCTCGAGCGCTGACCGCATGCTCGGGTACCTGCCGCTGCACCACATCGCATCCCAAGTGCTCGAGATCTTCATGCCGCTTGTCTGCGGCCTGTCCATCGCGTGCGTGCCCTTTAACGGGAGCACCAAATCGCTCAAGCAGGTGATCGCGGCCAGCAAGCCGTCGCTGCTGTTCGCGACGCCGGCGACCTGGGCCAACGTGAGCGCTCAGGTCTACCGCGCCAAGCGCGAGGTGAACGGGCTGCTCTACCGCTGGGCCAAGACGCGCGCGACCAACAACTCCAAGAAGCAGCTCGTCGTCAGCCAGCAGAAGCAGAAGCAGCAGGAAAAGAAGCAGCGCAACCGCTCGGCGCCGCGTAGCTTGGGGTACATCCTGGCCAAGAAGCTGGTGCTGAACGCCATCAAGCGGAAGATCGGGCTCGAGTCATGCGCCGCGTGCTACTCGGTGCTCGCGCCGCTGGACTTTGAGCTCGAGCGGCTTTTCCAGACGGTCGACCTCCCGATCTATCAGCTCGACGGCACGGCCGAGACCTCGGGCTTCGCAGCGCTCAATTTTCCCAGTGCGTGGGAACTTGGAAGCTCCGGTCGGGCGCTTCGCGGAACGGTGCTGCGCTGCGACGAGCTGACGCAGGATGTGCTGCTGCGTGGCCGCAACGTCTTCATGGGCTACGTCCGGTCGGATCCTGGTCTGAACAGCCGAGGCGGGGACGAAGACCGAGTTGTCGACGGAGACGACGGCCGCATCAGCCATGATCACGACCAGAGCGACAGCGATGGCAGCGACGAAGGCATCCGCGTGAAGCCGCACGTGCCGTCGAACGGCTGGTTCACGCTCTACCAGCGCGGATTCCTCACGCCGAACGGGTTTCTCAAGCTGCATGACCCGCGTGACTTCGTGGTGCTCTCTACGGGCGACTGGGTGCCCATTCGCCCCCTTGAGCGCGCCATCACGGACTCGCACCCCGAGTTGGAGCGCGCCGTGCTCGTCGGCGACGGACGCGCGTTCCTCAGCGTGCTGCTGTTCCTCCAGACAACGGGGTCGACTGCCTCACCTTCGCTCTCATCCCCGTCGCCGTTGATGATGTCGACGACTGGCAACGCCAACATCTCGAACCGAGGCGCTGGGAACCGGCCGCAGCCGCCACCGCAGCACGTGGGTCAGTCCAACCGACTGCAGCTGGGCGAGGACGCGCTCCAGGTCGCGCGGCGCATCGGTAGCACGGCCACGACCGTGCCGGATGCCTTCAAGTGCCAGGTGTGGGCCGTGCACTTCGACGAGCTGCTCGAGTCGCTGCCCATGCGCAGCGCCGTCGCCGCCGCGGGCTTCCGCGTGCGCAAGTGGATGATCATGGCTAGCCCGTTCACGGTTGAGACGGGCGAGCTCGATCCCGACACCGGCGACGTGAAGCGCCGCGTCGTCGAGCGCAAGTACCAGGCGCTGCTGGACACCCTGTACAGCTAAGCGAAGCAACGGTCAGCCAAGGTGGAGAGATCAAGGCGGCGGGTGCATGTACACTATCCGCCCTCACCTGTTTCCGAGCCGTCGTCGAAGCGCACGCCGCTGTCTCCATAAGACACAACACGACTCAGATCAAACCCTCCACCGCCGCCGATGCTAGAGAGCTGACGACGACACCGACACGTACCCTAGCGATCTGTACCATACCGAGAAGAGAGGAAAAAAAAGAGACAAAATACAATATGTATTACCCCATCCCAGTCGTGCGTCTCACCTTGTTGGGCGCTGCGCTGGAGGAGCAACGTCATCGTCGACTTGCACGCCCGTCGTCTCGTTCGTTCGTCGTCTAGTTTTGTCGGATGCGGATGCCCTGCTCGCGATGGCGAGGCGCCGCGTGGCCCTTGGGCGCCGGGTCCGCGTGCTCGAGCCCAAAGTCCGAGATGTTTTCGAATTCCGAGCCGCACACTTCCTCAAGCCGCGCCATCGTCAGCGCGTCGACCGCCTCAACGTCCAGCTCGTCGTACAGCGCGCGCACCGTCGTCGCCTTAAGGTCCTTGACGAGCGCAAAGTTCCACCGGTCGAACATCTCCGCCGACACGCCCAACCTAACGCACACCAACACATCGTCAGTATCACATAGCTGGCTCAACGGCAAAGCATGACAGAATGGGTGAGGAGCTGTCGGTACCTGCGGCGGATGCGCGCCTTGACCTGCGCGACCGTCTCCTGCTCGCGGAAGCGGATCACGAGCGGCGCGCCGTGCGGGTGGATCC
This sequence comes from Phytopythium ostracodes, assembly GCA_023337975.1. Lineage (NCBI taxonomy): Eukaryota > Oomycota > Peronosporomycetes > Pythiales > Pythiaceae > Phytopythium > Phytopythium ostracodes. The sequence goes on from JAADXW010000099.1 coordinate 5,480, forward strand.
ACGTCTGCGAGTTGATCTGGAAGTTGAAGTGCACGATGCCCTTGTAAAATACCTCGTTTGAGTCGTCGCCGTCCTTTTCGCCCTTCATCTGCGCGCCAGCCGGCCCGGTTTCTTCGTCGGCTTCCTCCTCAGGCACACACTCGACGAATAGAGCCGACGCCTCGCTGCTCCCGTGAGATGGAGACGGAGTGCTGCCGCCTGGCCCGCCCGTCCAAAAGCGGTCCAGCGGCGTGTCGTCACCTAGCACCGCCCGGATCATTGTCCCATGCTGAACAACCTCGCACACGCGCAGCGCTGCGCTCTCGGGCAGTTCAAAGCTCTCGCGAACAAGGTCCTTGAGGTTGCGCGCCGTGTCGGTCGGCATGACGAGGAACTCGACGCGGCGCGAGTGGCCGCGCGGCGCGCTCGGGTCGACGAAGCACTCGTCGTACGCGCTCAGGTACACGAGCACCTGCTTCTTGGCCTCGATCTCCGTGATGGGGCACGGCAGGATCTCGTAGTACATGGTCGTCGTGCGCTCCAGGTACTCGGTCAGGAATTCCTCGAGCGTCGTCTGCGTGTCTCCGGCGTACTGCGAATGGCGCAGCGGGCTCCGCATGGGCATCCCGTTCAGCGGCGAGTGCTGGTATAGCCGCAAATGCAGCCGCTTATCGCCCTGGAAGCCGAGATGTGCCGTCACGGCGTCGAGGATCTCGTCGTACACGTTGCTGTTGAGCAGCTCGAGCACGAACTTCTCGTCCGCGTGGCCGTAGCGCTGAAACACGATCTCGACGCGGTCCAGCAAGTACCGGAAGTACGACGGCACGTCTGGATATCGCTCGACCACTGCAGCTCGTGACGCGCCGTGCTTGCCCCCGCTAGTATCGTTGCTGCCATTACTCGCTGCTGCGTCAGGCACAAAGATCGCACTCGAAATCGAGTGAGAGACGTCGTCGAGCGAGCTCTCCTCGTCCTGCGACACGAGCTTCACGTCAAGATCCGGGTCCGGCTCGTCCACGACGAGCTCCGGGTTGATAACCAGGTTGCCGCGCGCGCGCGCTTCGTCCTCGGCGTACTGATAGCAAATGATGTCGCCGTGCTGGATCTCAGCGACTGTCAGTGTCGTGTTCATCTCGAGCTCCTGGATCGACGTCGGCTGGATCTCCTCGTACAGGATGAGCTCCTTGCTGCTCGGGATCTGCAGCGCCTCGTGCAGGAAATTGGCGAGCTCGGCGCCTGTTTTCCGCGCGTCGATGATGATGTTGCCCATGTACTGCAGACGGTCGCCAAGGCTCCGCTTCAGGTCGTAGAACTTGACGAATAGCAGAATGTCGTTCTCGTCCAGCAGTGCGGGGCAGCAGCCGGGGCTAACCAACGCCGAGCGGCTGCCGGCATCTCTAATGCCGTCCCCTCCAGCATCGGCTTCTTCCTCTAGTTCGTCTTCCTCGCCGTCCTGGCTCCCAGCTTCCTTCTCATTCTCCGACTCGGGTGGAGTAAACTCACTCCACAGGTATCGATTGACAACGCACCTGCTCACCTTAGCGTTGTTACTGCTCGCCACAATCTGGAGATACAGCCGCACCGGCGCCTTGGGGGACGCGTCCTCGTCAATCAACGACTCGACGCGGAAGTCGAGCACGTCGGAAAGCAGCGGTTGGTCTGGGCGGTACGTCCGGTTTTCACGCGTGATGACCTTCCACAGCCGCTGGCGCGCAACGGGCACGCCGGTGCGCTTGTAAATGCGGCGGTACAGCTCGCGGATGGAGCCCGTGCGCTGCATACGGATGCGCAAGCAGGTGCTGTTGCCGAACTGGGAAAAGTCCACGCTCTTGGTGAACCGCCGCAGGTTGGACACGCTCGTATCGGACGCGACGCGCAGGTTCATGTACAAGTGCTCGGTTTGCTGGATCTTCTTGCGCCGCGCGGCCGCCTTCTCTTCCTTGTGGAAGCGCTCGACCAGCTCCGCGGGAACGGTCACGGCATTCGCGTCTTCGTCGGCGGGGTGGGTGGGTGCTTCAGTCATCTCTACGTCTTGAGAGGTCGACGTCTGACCAGCCGCGACTTCAGCCTTGGCAGGGTCTCCTATCGCGCTGATGTCGTTGTTGCCGTCGCGAACGTACACGAGCATGTACGCGCTCGAGAAGCTCCTCACAAGGGGCAGCGTCAGGCCGCCAGAGCTCGAGGACTCGCTCGAGAGGAACGGCTGCGATCCCGGCGCGCCAACGATGCCGTCAGACCGATTATACTCGTACACGTCGTCTGCGCTGCCGCTTTGGTCCTTATCTTCGGGGGTCGGCATGTCCATTGAGCGGAACTCCAGGCTCGATTCTTCATGCGTCGTGGCCGCGGGATCAGGCGATGATATCAGCGACGACGAGTACAGTGGGGACGCGGGGCGCGACGCGCTCGCCGCGGTTGATGGCGCCGAGCCAAAGTTGCCCTCGATCGCCACGTTCTCGTCCACGCGCGTGATCTGATCGTCGTCGAACCGGAACCAGTCTGAGCTGTTGGAAATGTCCTTCCCAGGGCGAATGAACACGTAGTAGTGCCCGCCATGCACGTCCCCGCTGTGCACGAGGACGCTGTGAAGGTGATAAATATGCTTGTGCGTGGTGCTACCTTCGCTCCCGCCGCCCGCGGTGTCCCTGTTGCTCTTCTCTCTATCTTTGGAGATCGTGGCGTCCTCTCCGTCCTGCAGAAACTCGTCGAGGATCAGTGTCTTCGGGTATTCGAAGCGGTCGTGGATCTTGACCATGCCGTCGCGCATCGGGTCGTACTCGTATCGCTTCAGCTGAACGTTGAGCACGGGCGGCATCTGCAAGAAGCTCACCCCCTTCTTGGCATCCTGCTTGCCGTGTCCCTCGGCCTCGTACTGGTTGTCGCCCTGCAGCAGCTCGATCTCGACGTACTTGCGCAGCGACTCGTAAATGTCCTTGCACCCCTTCACGTCCAGCTGCAGGTCGTAGAAGCTCTCGTCGCGGAACGACTGGAAGTCGACGTCGACGCACCGCACGAACGACCGCACCTTGCCCTCGAACAGCCGCTTGATCGCCGAGTCTACCTTGGTATGCTTCATTTTCTCCTCGAGCCGGTCGCACAGGATGCGGTACAGCTCCTGGACGTCGTGCTGCATGAACGAGTCGATCTGGCTCCACCCGAACGAGCGCGTGAGCTCCTTGGTGCTCACGGCCTTGTTCTGCATTTGGAGTCGGTAAAACACGCGCTGCAGCGCCAGCGACACCGAGTTGGTCGTGTCCTCGTTCTGCGTCGGCGTCTCGTATACGACCTGGCGGAACGCGCGCAGGTGGAACAGCGTCTGCAGCAGCGAGTTCAAGTAGCACGTCGCGCCCTGGTTCTTGAGCCCGACCATGCCAGTTTCCTGCTTCGAGTCGTACGAGAGCAGCTGGTGCATACTGTCCGCCGAGTCAGCGACCACGTTCGCATCGCCGTCTCCGGCCGTCGACGTTGCAGCTTCTAGCGAGGAACCAGCATGAGGGCCAAGCTGCAACTGCTGCGCGGCCAGCGCCATGGCCACGTTGTTACTGGCCACCAAGCTGTCGATGTCGGTCTTAACCGCAAGAGGATCCGGCTCGACAAAGTGGAGGTGGATGTCGACTCGCACGCGGCTGTCGGTCGCGAGGAACCCGTTCTCCGGGTTCAGCAGTTGACTCCGCCGGATGAACTTGCTGACGCCAAACTCGTGGGTCTCGCGCGAAAATGCGTGCGCCGCCGACATCCTGACACAGTTGGACTGGCCCGTCTCGTCCTGCTGGTGCAAGAGCACGATCTCCACCTTGGCGTGCCGCATGACGTTCTCCTCCAGTTGCTGCTCGTCCGAGTCGCCGCCGTCTCCTGTTCGCTCGTCGACGACCATCTGCACGAACACACTGACGTAGTCGCTGTCGACGACTCCGTGGGGGTACCACACGATGCGCCACTCGCAGTCCAACGCGTCCGCGAGCGCCGGCGTGACCACGCGCGCTTTGCTCGACATGACCGGGAAGAAGTGGCAGAACGTCACCAGCGCGTCGTCCTTCGTGAACGGCCCAATGTCCGGTATACTCGTTCCTGACGTGGCCGCAAGCGCTGCATGCAGCAGCTTGGTGTTGCCCGACGGGTCCAGCTTCATGCCCACGTTGCTCTCGCTGGCGACTGAGCCCTGACTGTGAGCGGGCGGCGTGAGCGGCGCCTCCTGCGACTGCGTTGCCTCGTCGTCCACCTCCATCGCAGCGTCTTCAGCCTCGGCTTCATCCGGCGTCGGCGTCGGCAAGTCCACCGACATGGGGCGCGCCGAGCTGGACCCGCCGCTCGGAGCGCTCGTGAGCCCGTTCAGCCCGCTGCCGGCGCGCACGGCCATGAGCGCCGGCTGCACCTGCGCAGAAGACGAAGGCGGAGACGCCACGCCTCTCCCTGTCGTCTGCTTCTTGCGCCGGTGGCCACCATCGCCGTTGGGCGCGTGCTCGTCCGCCGACAGAGTCCGCCGCTTCTCCACCATGTTCCCCTCTCTCAACGACGCTCGCTCCTCTCCGAAATAAGAAGAAAGGCGCGGAACACGGGCAACCACCCAGCTACAACAAGGTTAGGCTGATAAGATGACGGGTTGAACGCAATCCGAGTCCCGTGCGGATCGTCCGCAACGTCCGCTGCGGCTTGGCCCACGCGCGAGCTTTTGCTGCGTCTGACCCGACGCCTGCGGCGATGGGCACCTCAATACGACGCGCACAAGTCGCCTGTAAAGGTGGACGAGCGCCCGGAGTGAGCAGGCGAGCGAGAAGCGGGCGAAGAGCGCGATGGGACCGCGATCGGCTGCCTTCAAATGGGCGCGCGCGGGCGCAAGCGGTTCACTTTTGGCGCCCGACGAAGGCGAAGCTGGGCGGTTGTGCGCGGTTACGTTCACGGGACCACTCGTTGCGGTGGGTTACTCGACGCGGATTGGTCAATACTTGAGAAAGTATATTGGCCAGTAATAAACGCGAATTGTAATCGCTATTAGCCAATGAAGTGACGAGGAACATGACCACAGAGTCGTTGCTGTACTGTACTGTACAGTACTGTTCTAATTGTCAGAATTTATTTTCTCAACGTAGCCGCATATTTTCCACCAATGGGATGCAAGCACCACTTTCTGCCAATCGAACTCGCTCTCACCGCAAATGTCGGACCAAAGCGCGTGGCAACAAAGGGCAGCCCCAAAAAGCGGGTGCGATCCGAAGAAAATGGACGCCGCGGGAAATAGCTTCCGCCCGCGCGGTGTGAGTCCGCAGCGCGCTCTTCGCCGGAGCGAGCGCTGCACAGGCTTGTGCAGTACGCTCAACTTCCTCAATGCGCGCTTTGGTCGAGGTAGCGATGGTGATTGGCGCCGCCAGCGACCGCGGTTCGCCGTCGGCCCATCCGCGCGAACGGTAATAAAACCGCGTCCGAAAAATAATGTACGGTACGAAAAAGACAGCGATGTCCGGAAAAGTCGCCGCCGTGCGCGCAAGAAGGCACCGTAAGCAGGAGAGCAAGCGGTATAGCCACGCGTGCGGCCGACAGCCTTGTGCGCGTCGGCCGCCATCGCCAGCGTCACGAGAGGCGCTGCCGTTCCGCCGGTCGGTGAGTGTCTGCACTCGCGCCCGCCGCCTATAAATTACGATGTGCGGCCCAGAACACGACCATCCGATTAGCCAGCCCGCATGTCGCCGGAAATAAATTTCGCGATAAAAATACCGGGCTGGCCCGTCGCCCCTCGCCTCTTTGCTCGTCATCACCGTGCTTTGGAAACAGTCAGGCATAGCACCTCGTATTATCATATCATTTGTATTGCTTTACAAAACAAGGCTCCCAATTCGCAAAAGCAACCCTTGTCATAATTCCAAAATGCGGTAGATGGTCGACATGGTGCATTTTTGCCTTTCCCCGACGGCACCATCAGCGCCAGCACATTTCTCTTTTCCGCGGAACACCAACCACAACACCAAGAGCATTTCTCTGTTCCTTCTTCTCGTCCGCACGACCGCCCGAGCGACCGCGACGACAACCTCCAGCCGAGCACCTCGCCAATGGACTGGGACTCGTCCGCCACCGACGCCGGCGGCTACATCTGCCCGCCGTGCCCAGTGTTCCACCCCACCCCCGACGAGTTTCGCGACCCGCTGAAATTTATTACCAGGTAATTTATTCCGGCCGGCGCCCGCACCCCTCTCCTGCCTGCCTCGGTTGCAGTGGCAGTGGCAGTCCCCATGTACTTTCTTCTTATTCCCACCGAGACGAAAGGGAGAGAGATGCCATCCTCCAGTATTCGAGGAGCGAAGGAAGAAGAAGAAGAAGAAGAAGAAGAAGAAGAAGAAGGCATGGGGGCGCCTCGAAGCGTCGAAGAGGCTGCGTCTGGCCGTGCTTGTTGCCGGCAGTGGATGGTCAGCTCGTTTTTGGTATCGTCACTAACGCGTCCGTCTGCTCTTGCTGTTCGTGTATGTCTGTTGTGAACGGCGGCGCTCCAGCATCCGGCATGTGGGCATGTGCGCGGGCATCTGCAAGATCGTACCGCCGGCGGGCTGGCGGCCGCCATTCGCCATCAACGAGCGCTCCTTCCGCTTCCGCACGCGCGTGCAGCAGCTCAACTGCATCGACGCGCACTCGCGCGCCGAGGGCCACTTCGTGGAGGCGCTGCGCATGTTTCTCTACCGGCGGGGCACACCCATGCGCGCGATGCCGCGCGTCGACGGCCAGCTCGTGAACCTGCGGCTGCTGTTCCAGGCGGTCACGGAGCTCGGAGGCTACCGCCAGGTGTGCAGGGCGCAGCAGTGGGCCACCGTCGTGCGCCGCGTCGGCCGCACGCGCGCGGCGGGCCAGCCGTCCGACAAGCTGTGCCGCGCGTATCAGCAGCACTACGAGGAGCTGCTGCTCGCGTACGAGGACGAGCAGGAGGGGAGAAAGACTTCGCAAGACCAGAAGCAGGGACAGGAAAGTGGTGATGTCAAGATGGAGCAGGTATCAGGTGCGGAAAGCGGTGAAACGCAGGACGACAAAGCAGGCAACACGTTCACCCACGTGATGGATACGCCCACGTCTGAGACCGCAGCGACGAACCTCAGCGTCAGTGCCAATTGCAGTAACACCGGTTCTGCCAGCCAGTCGGTGGCAGCGGCTACGCCGATGCCCAAATCCCGCAGCAGCATGAAGAAGACGCATCGACGCAGTTGGACAGCTGACGAGGAGCAAGCAGCACCGAGAGAAGGTGATAGTCACAGCCCCGACTCTGTCCGCGTTAAGCGTACGCTGTTTGCCGATGCCAGCAGTGCCTACAGCGGCAGCGACGACAATGACATGCTGACGACAACTAAAAGTAATGGCGGAAAGCAAAACAGCAGCAGTCCGATCAAACGAGCTAAGCGTGGTGCGACGGCGTCCGGCACGTCGTATTTGGCACCATCCATGACACTCGAGCCTGCCTCGCTCAAACCGTCACCAAAGCGCACGTATCGGCTGGACCCGCCGGAGATCATTGTGGGTCAACGGTTCTACCGGTTCTTCCCCGAGATTGGAGCCATTGTGGCCGAGATCAAGCGCGTGCTCGGCGGCAAGAAGCCGCACGCGGTCATCCGGTATTTGGATGATGGCGCGACGGACGACGTCGAGATCCCGACGCTGCAGATCCTCGTGGCCAACGGCTGGAACCCGTAAGTGGCTGCTCTTCTTGATTGAAGTTTGCGGAGCACTTATTTTGTGCGTGTCGTTGACTGACGTATCGCTTTTCCTTTTCGAACTGATCAGGGCGGCGGCGGAGCTGGCCTACAAAAGTGAGATTTGCCAGGCGTGTCTGCGCGGCGACTGCTCCGAGAAAATGCTCTTGTGCGACGGCTGCGACGGTGGTCACCACTTGTTTTGCCTCAATCCACCACTGCGAGAGGTGCCCGAGGGCGACTGGTACTGCGAAGCGTGCGTCGCGCAAGCCGCGAACGAGGTGAACGACGACAAAGCCGCCCGCGAGCGGATGACATTCGGCTTTGAAATGGGCGCCGAAACGAGTTTGATGGCGTACAAGGCCAAGGCGGACGCGTGGAAGCGCGAGTACTTTGGCGTCCCGCAACCGACGGGACAGCATGACGCTGCCAGTGCGATGCCAGAACTGACCGACCTCGAGCTTGAAAAGGAGTACTGGCGCATCTTGAGCACTCCCGCCCATGAACAGCGCCTCGAGGTTGAGTACGGCAGTGATGTCGACAGCGGTGCAACTGGTAGCGGCTTCCCGCGCATAGACGCGTACCTCAAGTGTATGCGATTCATCGAGCAGCGCTGGAAGAAGACTGCTGCGTCCTCGCTCGACGGCAAGGGCAAGATCAAGAATGGCGATCCATTGTTCACGCATGGACTTCGTGCTCCACTCGAATCAGGCATGTCGCTTGAGGAACTGCTCTCACAGTATGCGCGCGATGGCTGGAACCTGAATAATCTGCCGAAGTTGCCGGGTTCGGTGCTGCAGCACCTCGACGAAGACATTAAGGGCGTAATGGTGCCGTGGATCTACATGGGCATGTGCTTTTCGACGTTCTGCTGGCACGTCGAGGACCACAACTTCTACTCGATCAGCTACTTGCACTGTGGCGACCCCAAGACGTGGTACGGCGTGCCGAGCGACCAGGCCGACAAGTTTGAGGCGACCATGCGCAAGCTGACTCCCGAGCTCTTTGGCAAGCAACCAGACTTGCATCTGCAGATGGTGACCATGTTCTCGCCGGTGACACTGCGCGAGCACGGCGTGCCTGTGTACCGTGCGACGCAGCGGCCTAACGAGTTCATCGTGACGTTTCCGTCGGCGTATCACGGCGGGTTCAACAATGGCTTCAACTGCGCCGAAGCTGTCAACTTCTCGACTATCGACTGGCTACCATGGGGTAGTAAGTCGGTCTCCAACTACCGCCGCTACCGCAAACTGCCCGTGTTTTGCCACGAGGCGCTTGTGTGCTCGCTCAGCGAGACGCTCGTGGAAGGAGACGCCGATGGCAGCAGCTCCTCCGCGCGAAACGATACGTTTGATGCCGAAGCGGCGAAGCGGTACTTGGTGCCTGCCATGCAGCAGCTGCGGGACGAGTTTGCCCAGTTTGAAGCACATGTCGCAGCGTCGCCCGTGACGCGACGAGGCCTCATGCGCGAGTACGAGGAGTATCTCCACAGTGGCAACGGTCTTACCACTGCTAACAGTGTGAGCGGCTCTGGGCTGGCGTCGACCACGCGTCGAAGTATGGCGTCGCGCATGAATGCGCGCATGGGCGCCAACGACGCGTGCAATCAAGAAGACGAGAATGCTGGAAGTGGCGACGAACATGGCGAGGACTATGCCGAGTCAGGCGCTAGTAGCGGCATGAAGCGGCGCAAGCTGTCGGTCAAGATGAGGATGGCATTTTCGCCACCACCGACTCCAGCGGGTATGACCATGCGCCGCCCGAGCCGCATGGTGCTGTGGGCAGGGCAATCGGGCAAGCACGAGGGTCTTCGCTGCGCGTCATGCAGACAGTACTGCTTCCTGCAGGCCGTCGCGTGCACCAGGTGCGCGTTGCGGCAGCCCACGGAGGCGCATCGCACGGTCGCGTGCGCGGAGCACGTTGCTGGCATGTGCAAGTGCGACCCGGAGAAGTATTACATGTACCTGTACCGCTACACACTCTCGGACCTGGACGCATTGCTAGAACGCATGCGCGCCAAGCTCCGACGCGTCGACGAGTGGACCGCCGCAATCAGCGCGATCTTTGGCTCTGAAGTCAAGGAGAAGGTGACAATGATGGAGATGGATGAGGTGAAAGACGAGATAGGAGCCGGCAAGCCGACGGTAGGAGCACTGGAGTTACTGCTGTCGACGGGCAAGCAGCTCGGAGGCGTGTCTCCTGCGCGCCTCGATGCTCTACAGCGCACTATTGACGCTGCCAATGCGTGGTCAGAGCGTGCGAACGCCGTGTTGAACCCTTCGCCACCCCAGCAAGCAGACCAACAGAATCGGCACATACACGCACACCGACCGCGCCCAATAGCCCCACAACCTGCTTCTTGGAACGAGATCTGCTCCTTGCAGGCAGATGCCAGGCACCTAGTCGCCGTACCTGCAGGACTGGATCGCGTCCAGCAGCTCGCGTCTTCCTGGAGCGAAAGCGAAGCTGTTGCGCAGCAAATGGTCGCGCGCGTCGCCTCGATCCAGCACAGTGAAGCTGTGGAAGTGTCGACGTTCAGCCTGAGCAGCCGTAACAACGTGAATGACGCGCGTCGCATCGTTGTGGCACTCGATGCAGAGAACGAGACGCTACGCGACGTCATGGACGAACTCGTAGAGGTGCGAGCGCGCGTGTCGCGTATCACACTGGACGTTGCGAAGACTGTGGCGGCGGAGCTCGATCGCGCAAACTCGTACTTGGAGGTGCTGTGCGGCGCGAACGCCATGGTTGCGGCTGCCGCATGCCGATTAGCTGCTGCTAGCTCGAGCGCCAGCGCCAACAACTTCGTTCGGGTCGGCGAGGCCGAGTGCCGCGCGCTCGTAGAGGAAGCCGACGGGCTTGGGCTCGACCGGACTGTTGCGATCCGCAAGATTGAGCTGCTGCGCTCGCTGCTGCGTGCGTCGCAACACGGGGCGGAGGAACTCGCGGCGGCTCTTTCGGGCGATCGAGTGTCAAGCGCTGAAGAGCTGGCTGCACTGCTTGATCGCGCGCAGAAACTGCCGATCCTCCCTGCAGGTGCTGACGAAATCGCGGCGAGGCTTCAGCAGTGCCGCGCGTGGGAGGCACGTGCGACGGAACTGCTTCATAACGGTCACGGTGGCAATGCCGCCTCTAACGCTGGTGCATCCTTGGCCAAGCCGCCACTAGTCGAGGTTGAGGCGTTTTGCAACGCGGCCGACGCGCATTTCGTGCCGGCGTCGTCGCTGCTGCGCCGCCAGCTCCACTCTCGCGTGCAGGACGCCAAGCGCTGGCAGCAGAGCGTCGTGTCGCTGTTCCTGCGTCCGTCCGGGAGCCGCATGGCACTCGACACTTTCTTTTCGCGCGCGCTCTCTCGGCTGCACGGCAATGGCGCCAGCAACACGAACAGTGATGTGAGTGGCGGCATCTTCCAGCGATGGAGGCTGCACTGTGTTTGCGAGCAAGTGCTGAACGACAAGGCGCCCGTCATCACCTGCCGCCGCTGCTCCAGATACTTCCACCCGACGTGCGTTGGCCTCTCGCCGGACGCGGCGAGTTCTCGTCACCACCAGTCATTCACGTGCCCGGATTGTCGCCAGGGTGCGAGCAAGTCGTTGCTGCCATCCTACATCGCGCCGCCGGATGTGTTCTGCTCGTGCCGCGGGCCCGAGATGCTGCCCATGGTCTGCTGCGACTTTTGCGACGAGTGGTACCATGGCGCGTGCGTCGGCATGAGCGAGGAGGACATGTCGCGCGTCGAGGCCTATCGCTGCCCGCGCTGCGCCGTCCGCCAGCGCGTTGCCTATTTCGACGCGACGCTAACGTCACCGGCGACTACGCCGTCGCTGTGCGAAGGACGGCGACCGGCACTCGTGAGGGTTCGCGCATTGCTCGCGCAGCTGTCGACTCAATTGATCGCCGAACCTGCGGGCGCTCGTGCGCTTGTGACGTACGTGGAGGCGGTCGAGGGTGTCGTGAGCGAGGCTCGCGCCTACGCTAAGCAGTTCACTCAGCAGTTCTCGCCCGCATCGTTCGCGCAGATGGACGCGCCTGCAGAGCAGCGTCGCGTGGCAGCAACGCTCGAGCAGTTCGCGGCGCTTGAGATCGCGCCCGGGACTGCCCGATGCGACGACGACGCGGAGGAGGAGCGCAGCAGCGGCAGCGAGGCAGAGGATGACGACGTGGTCGCGAGCTTGCGCGCAATCCACTGGTGTCTGCGCGCGTGCGCACTTGTGCTTGGGTGCGACCATGCGCCGAAGTACTCGCACCTGGTGGTGCTGCTGGACGACGCGCGGCGCATCCAGCAGCGGCACCGGCAGAGGCACCACCAGTCGACTGGATCGCCGTCAGCGTCAGCTTCGTCGTCGCCTGAGCTGCCGCCTGCGTTGACGCCGCCGTTCGTGCCCAGCGAGTACGCGCGCATCCAGCATACGATCACGGACCTCGTGGCGCGCGCCGAGCGCTGGCTGCGGCAGGTGAAGATGCTCGAGGTGGAGGAGTGGAACGTCGGCAAGGCGCGGCGCCTGCGCGGCGAGTACGAGGAGCTCGTGCAGTTCCTCGAGCTGCCCGCGGCCGAGGTCAAGCTCGTGCACGACATCGCCAGCGGCAACGACAGCTCCAGCGACGCCTTCGCGGCGGACGCGGTGCCCGTCGGCGCTGTTGCCAACGTCGGCGACGTCATGTATGCGCTGTGACCGCGACGGGCGTGACAAGGAAGGAAGCGCGAGCGTGAACCACTACGACATGTATATTTACGACTCTTGTGTAGACCGACACTGCTTGACGTGAAAGGATTGACACACGCGTGATGATGCATCTAACGAAGACACCGACAGCATTCCTACCGCCTCAGTCACTCGCTAGCGTCAGCATCGGCGTCAGCGTCGGTGTCGTCCGCGCGCTTGGGCTGGAAGTCGTCCCAGAAGGCCGCCGGGAACATCTCGAGCACGCGCTGGCGCATGTGCTCCTGCGTCTCGCGGTGGATGCCGGCGAAGTCGCGCTGTCCGTGGTCCTCGCGCGTCAGCACGCGCACTCGAAGCGCGTCTTCCCCCTCTCCGGCCTCACCAGCAACAGGAGCAGGTGCACTTCCATCGACCTTCTTGCCCTTGGTCGTCGTCGAGAAGCCCACCTCCTCGGCCTCGAGCGCTTGGTGCACCTCCATCTCCACCACTTGGTCGCGCAGCTCCTGGAAGATCTCCCACTGCTGGAAGTGCGCGACCACCTGAATAAATCCGATGGCCGAAGCGAACAAGATCGGGCGTTAGTAACTCGTCCAAGGAGCTCCGCTTTGAGATCGAATAAGAAGCGGGAGGAACGCACGGCAAAGTACGTGTTGGCCGTCGGGTTCTGGTACTCGAGCGTTTTCGGCGTGTTGAACGCGATCGGCGCGTCTGACGCGTAAAATATGATGTTGCCCGCCTCGGTCTCGTGCGGGTCCTCCATCTCCCTGTTGGTCACGTCACTCACAGTAAGATATCACCGCCCACAACCTAGTCAAGCAGGCTGGCGACAGACGCACCGGAAGCACTTGACGTGCTGGAAGAGCGAGAGCAGCGTGCGGTAGATGGACTTTGGCGCGGCGGCGTTCGGCCCGTTGAAATACCCGACAAAGTTCATGACGAGCACACCGTCGCGCGAGAGCCAGCGGTCGCGGATGCCCGCCACCACCTCGCGCTCGAAGAACATGAACGGGTTCCAGCCCGTGTACACGTCCACCACGAACAGGTCATACGCGTCCTCGGCGTCCTCCTGCTCGCCACGCTGGTCCAGGAACGCGAGCCCGTCCATGACGAACGTCTCGCCCCGCGGACACGAGGACGACGTCGTCAGCTTGGCATGCTCCCCCTGGCGGGCCGCGGACGCGCAGCGCTCGTACTGGAAGTAGCGCGCGGCCTGCTGCACAACGGCCTCGCTGATCTCCACCACGTCTGCGTAACCAAACACATGAGCAATGGGATACACTGCTGCACATCACGACTAACAAGAGGACGAGCGTACCGGTGGGGATGCCCATCTCGCGTAGAAAGGTGGGCACGGAGCCGATGCCGAGCCCGATCTGCACCGCGCGCGAGGGCTTGCGCGCCAGGTAGGCGGCGCACTGCATGATGGTGAACCCCGGGTACGCCGTCTGCTTGCGCAGGTACGGGTCGTCGAACTCGGCGCCGATGATGGTCTCGTCGTACAGCAGAAACAGCACGTTGCGGTGGCGCGCGACGCCCACGGCCGAGCCATCCTCGCGGATGCTAGGACGTAGAGCATCACGCCGACATCAGTAGCGGGTTACGGCGCAATGATCGCGGATACCGGCAATGTAACTCACGTGCTGACGATCTCGTATGCGTTCGGGTCCGCTGCAGGCGCCGCCGAGACGATTAAGAGCGTCAGAGACGCGATGAGCACCGCCACGCGGAAGAAAGAGGCCCAGGCATAGCGGCGGCGCCCGGCGGAGGCGGTCGGCGCGGGGATCGATGCCATTGAGGGCAATCAAGGGGATGACTGCGACGACAACCAGCAGTGACGAGAGGGAAAAACCCATGCAAGAAATAACCCACATTGTGTTTTTCTACACCTTTGTGGGTTACATTTTCTGTTGTTATAACCGCGGTCCTGTCATTGTCAATAACCACATTTCCAGGAGTGGTTTTTGAAACAGAGCTAAAGAGCACTTGTTTACGATGAATGGAAAAGGGGTAGAGATGGCGGGGTTACACTTTGTCGATTATGTAGTGCTTGTGATTGTGTTTCCTCTGTTCACTATAGTGAACTTCATACAAATGCACCACATGCGACGTGATGAGGTCGTGCTGCACCACGCGTCAGGTTGAGGACCCAACAGTTGCCGTCCACACAACAAGCGCTCAGGTGATGGTGACTCTACTAGTACAGTACTGCAGTTTTCTCGGTTGATAGGACCGGACCGCGCCCGTCAGCTCCCGCTCAGCCCACCAACACTCACCATCTTATCTAGAAGAAAGTATGATCGAAAAGTAGTTTTTGAAACAAACGCGGCAGGACTCAAACCAGATGCTCGCTTATGCATTTGCGGTGATTATGAGTCTGTAGGGTGCGATACGAGTGATACTTTTTGATGGTGATCACGCACTTTAGGCTTGGGGATTGCGCCCAATATGGAATGGCGACCCGCCATCACCAGTCGCGTGTTAGACCGAGTGAGGAGCTGCCTTCCCGCTTCTTCGTCCGTTTGCTTTCTCTTCCACGTCCATTTCAAATTTACCACCTAGCTAGCGAGCAGCACGACACCTGGTACATCCGTCCGTCACAATGCAAGTCTCCATCGCTCCGTCGGCACCTACTAACACCTCTGGAAGCGCTCGCCTCCGGCCGCTGCAGCCGGTGAACCCGCTCAGTTGCCTGCCTCGCGGCGCCGTGCTCAGCGCGCCGTCCTCGTCGTCGATGTGCTCTCAGGTCGTGCCGGTCGAGCCGTACCTCCGGTGGGACGCGGACGTCTCGCGCCGCTTCTTGTCGAGCGTCGACCACGTCGAGATCCACGAGTCACGCGAACACGGCGGCACCACTTTCTTCGTCGTCGACGTGTTCCTGACGCTGCCCGAGACACGTCTGCCCGTCGCCAACGCCGCCGTCGCGAGCCTCACGACCGCATCTCCTCGATCTGATGCTGGCTCCAGCACTACCAAGGACGAGCGCGCCCCGACGTACCAGATCGAGCGCCGGTACTCGGCGTTCGGGCGGCTGCGCAATACGCTCGAGGAGTGGGTGCACGAGGCGACTCCGCTCTGTCGGTGCGCGTACTGCGTCGAGCTGGTCGAGTACCTGCGGTTCTCGTGGAACCAGCCGGGGCTGCTCATCAAGCTCATGTACCAGGGCGACGCGCGCAAGAAGATGCTCGAGAAATTCCTCAACAACGTGATCGCGCTCGCCCGCCGCCCGCCGACGTCGTCGACTAGCATCATTGGCAACCGGAGACCGTCGACATCACGAAGACCGACGCCCTGCAAGGTGCAGGCGCACGTGCCGTCGCTGCTCGAGTCGTTCCTGCTCGACAAGTCGCACCAGTAGATGCAGAGGAGAGTGCCGCGGTTAAAGAACCTGCTGCTGCCCGAAAGAAGAGCGATCAAATATGGCATGTAAATATCAGTAAGGATGTCAGTTTTCATCGAAATAGTTCTCGCAAATATGTCGAAATCGCACCAAACGATGATTATCAGCTTCTACATTTTACGTAATTTGAGAACATTTATACTGTTTTGTTTAACAGCACACTTCAACGGACAATTGTTCGCTTCAACAAGCCTTCAACACCGCACAAAATAAGATCACGACTTGAATCGATTGTTCGATTAATTCATCTTTTTTTCGGTCATCACCCGTGCCGTGACCCTGGACAAACGCGGCCAACGGCTACTTTCGCGCGACTGGCCGGCCTAATAATTACCCTCTGCAACTAGTAGATACGCCCCGCTGCCTTACTCGAGCAGGAAGGCGTTAAGCAGCGCCTGCACGCGCTCACGGGCGCCGCAGCCGCCGCGCCGCCGGTGCTCGAACTTGAGCGTGGGGCGCTGCGCGAGCGCCACCACGTCGTTCAGGAACGCGTCCAGCATCTTGCGCCGCTTCTCCGTGTTCTTGCCCGAGCCGAGCAGCTTATGCAGCGCGCCGGGCTGCTGCCAGTGGAAACGCAGGTACACCATGAAGTCGAGGCAGTACGAGCACTGGCACTGCGGGATGACACACACGGCCGACGTGATCTCACGACGCAGCCGTTCGAAGTCCGAGTAGCGGCGCTCGATCTGACACACGGGCACGCGGTCGCTGTCGCTGTCGCTGTCGCTGGGGTCCTGGCTCGACCGCCTCTGGCGCATGTACGCGTTGTTGCCGCGCGCCTCACTCGCCGGAAGACGCGAGCTCGGCAGCG
This sequence comes from Phytopythium ostracodes, assembly GCA_023337975.1. Lineage (NCBI taxonomy): Eukaryota > Oomycota > Peronosporomycetes > Pythiales > Pythiaceae > Phytopythium > Phytopythium ostracodes. The sequence continues at coordinate 21,989 of JAADXW010000099.1, forward strand.
ACAGGTACACGCTGACGGTGAAGTACTTGACGCCGCCCCGCTCGTGAACGTCTGTGACGGCCGTGTGGTCCACGCTGTCGAACAGCGGCGACGAGAGCGCGGCCGTCTGCCAGCGGCGGTACGGCTCGAGCCGCAGCGACGGCTGCTGCGGCGTGGTCAGCGGCTCGGGCGTTGACAGCGCGCGCCCACCGGCAAACACGAGCGGCGCGTGCGCCACCAGCGGAGAGAGCGCGGCCTTCTTCAACGCCGTCGGGCTCGCGATCGGCTGGGAAGCCGTCGACGAAGGGGTGGGGAGCTGCTCCTGCACCATCGTATATGGGAATTTGTATGGGATGTCGTCGGCACTTGCGAGGTAGCGCGCAAAAGCGAGAATGACTGGGGAAGAAGCGGCAACCGACTAAGAACCAACCGTAGGGAAAGCGACATGATATGGAAAACGGTGGTGGGTACGACGATTACGGTGGTAAAACAGAGGTGGGACAGGGCGGGCGGCGCGTGCTCTTAGTTCCGATTTTACCCACGGAGCGCGCCAGCCATCTGGTCCCCCCATCGTGGCGACATGGCATCTTTCGCAGACGTCGGACGTGCGCGCAGTGATCAGCAACCACCGTCATCCACTACACGTAAAATTTGTATGCCAACCGCTCTCTATCGTCGCGAAAGTCCAACCAAAAGGCTTGCTCCTCTCGTGGAAACCGCAAACGCGTTCGGAGAGGATGGATTTTCTCCGACCTCATGCCCTCTGTATGGTGGCGGCGCGCACATTCTCTCCCAGGCTTTCGCGTAAACGCTCGTACCAAACTGTACTGTATGTTGCAACCTGACGCGCGAAAGAGTGGATCGCTGTAAGCAGCCAACGCTCTGGGCGAGTCTTACGGTGCGGTTGTGAAGTGGAGGAGGCGTTTACGCCAACAGCTCGCGCAAATGATATGTGCGACGCAGTGCGACGCGAAAGAGGGCCGACGCTTGTACGGTACGAAAAGTACCGTACGTGATTATACTAGAATCAGTAGGCTGTCGCGTCCGACGAAATGGCGTTCGTTTGAGCCGCAAGCCCAGCATATCTGAGACGGCGATGTGGGACCGTACAGCCCAGGGTCGGAGCGCCCGCATGTTTGCTCCACCCACAACGTAGAAAAGAGCGTGTCGCATATCGAGGGGCGGCCGGTTCTTGTGGAGCGACTAAGATTCGCGCGCGTGTGTGTGCGTGCGTTCGACACGCGATCTTTCTTCTCGAAGCGCCTCGAGTATTCGTCCTGGGCACGCTTGCAATGGCTGCACATGCGAAATGCGACGACCTACGTACGTGCTACTGAACACTGGAGGAGAAACACGATGGAGGACGCTGTAAAGTGAGGGAAGCGCGGGGCTTCCGGCGGTGTTGGACAGCAAAAACACTGGCTCGCGTTTACGCGGCTAGATATTCTGGCGGTGTGTTGACGCCAAGCCACTGGAACCGAACACGCCGCTGCGCGCTGCGCCTCTCCAGCTATGTTTCTGTACCAGTGAAGTTCACGCCAATCTTACGACTCTGCGGTGCGACATACTAATCTCAAGTGAATGGCGCAAAGAACGGGAGTCGCGCAGTCTCACCATCATTCTGCCGGTTTCGCGCGGCCAGCTTCAATGTTCCAAGTTGAAGTCGAACGTGTGGATTATGCACAGCGCAATGGTTATGGCTGCTTCTGTAGACACATTGAACTGCAGTGGGTGTTGTTGAGTCAAACTGGTCCGTGATGACTTTAAGAATGTATGAGCTGTAACCCGTAACCCGGTTACTCTGACGGCCAGCATGGGATGACGGAAGTGGCGCCATAACTCACACACGCACAATGATATGGATACGCTCCATCCTCCTCAGATTCCTTGCGTTTAACGCAGCGCTGTTCAATGCGTGTGCAATTTGTGCTGCACACTGTAATACAATACTGTACTTATGCCCATACTTGTATCTTCGTCGGATAAAAGAGTTCGGAAAGGGAACCCTGAGGCGGAAGCACCGCCATGATGCGGCGGCGCTGGTCTGGATGCTTTGAGGGCCACGGCAATGTGTCCATGTGCAGCACGTACTTAGCACATCATGTTCTACGGGAGCTCTCCTCTTCTTCATCGTCATCTTCTCCTTCTCCTTCGATATGTACCTTACATGTCACTCTCTCTCCCATTGAACTGCAGGAGAAAGAATGCGATGCCAGCATCGTCACTTGAGCAAACGTTCTCATTGGTTAACCAGCCAGAACGGCCGACTAAACCCTGGGACTGAGGCTGTCGCGAAAAGACAAGCACTAAACCGTAGAAACAGCGCGAAGACACGGGCCACCAGCACGCGGTGAGTGTAACTAAAACACCCACTCCGGCGCTTCTCGGCGCACGCTTCTTCCCACAGAAACACGCTCCGACTCGCGCATTAACCAACACTAAACGGTTGATCCGGGCTGCGTAAAACGCGCTCCAAACGCAAGCGGGCAAGACTCCCTCTCCCCCGTTCTGACGGTGTCACGTCCACTCGGATCGGTTCTTCGGTTGCCTCTAAGGTACTGTAGCATGTACTGTATTACAGGCAGCGTAGATTTGTGACGCTGCATTAGATCGAGCCAATGATTGCTCTCCTCGCGTCGGACGCGTCGCGTAAGGCACGCGCCTGCGCGCTCGATGGTGCACCTTACAGTAGGCACGCTCCTCTCTTCGAACTCATTCGCATTCGAACGACGGTCCAACTCCAACCCACCACATCCCACTCGTGCTGCAAAGCCGTACAACCCCTTACATATCATGCACACCTCGCAAGTCAACACAGATGCGTTTTACGCTCGCCGGCAGCCTCCGTGTTTATGCCATACGTACGTACAGTACCTTGCAACCCGGAGCAATACTATGAATACTGTACCGGGGCGTCATCAAGGCAGGTGTGTGCGTCTTATCCAAAATCGCGATTTTGCCAAAATATCGATTCTGGATCTCAGTCCGTTGCGTTGGACACCGCCCGAGCCGATTGGTACCCTCTTCCTCTTTTAAGTACGAGCAAACGTAGCCCAAACGATCCGTTTTTGTAAATGCAGCACCGACAAGCAGTACACGTCAATGACGCTCTACGGAAGGCCCGAGTTGCCGTTCTCCGCTTCTTACTGTAGGCGCAAGTTTCTTCCAACGTGGCTCCATTTCACTTTTGGCTACACGCTGTCTCTCTAAAAGAGCAAACCTGTCAAAATTGTCCCAAACGCCAGACATGTCGACGTACTGTACAATATCTGTAGACAGCCGAAACAGGCAAATTTTAGCTCAGTGACATCCTCTCGCGCCCTTTCTTTTTCCGAATGTGATGCGCCGCTATGATATATCGGGGCTTTTTACTGTAGCCCAGGTAGAGACCCGCTCTTCTGTTCCGCCCAAGCCTTCCTACTGTATTGTACGACGTACGAATGCGCATTTCGGGAACCGACCAATATACTGGAGCGAGGTCAAAAGGGCCGGACATACCACCCGACACGCTGACTGCTCAGTTGGGAAACTACCGCCGACCACACAGATCCCCCGCCGGGCTTCAAGCTCCACAGTCACACATTTATAAGCACAAGCGGACTCGACCATGCCGATCTTCATGCAGATGGCCGCCTCCGTCGCGGACGAGCGATACAGGGAACAGCCTGTTGACCAACACGGCGGTGCCAATGTGCGCTCGCTAGCCTACCACAGCAAGCTGGAAGGCCATATGACGGCGCATGCGCTCACGTATCGAGACTCCAATGCCAGCAGCGACTCGGACGCGAGCGACTCGCCGGCGCGCACGCCCAAGACACCACGGCTTCACCCCATGCAGCTCGCGCCGCTCAACTGCTCGTCGGACGCGGCGACATCTCGCGCGTTCCTGTCGTCGCTGGATCGCGTCGAGATCAGCGGCGTCGAGGCGGGCGACGACGGCATCAAGTACTACCTCGTGGACACGTACCGCTTCCACTACACGTCGCGCATCCCGACGAATCGTCTGCGCCAGCAGCAACAGCAGCAGCTGCAGCCGCGCGAAGCGGCAGCGCCAGACTTCCGTGTGCGGTGCCGGTATTCGGATTTCGCGGCGCTGCGCGAGGCCGCCATGTGCCGCATCTGCCCGAACGCCATGTTCATCTGCCCGCAGTGCAACTCCATGGAGCAGTACACGCGCTTCAGCGTCGCGCAACCGCGGCTGCTGGTGCGCGTGGCCACGGGCGTAAAACAGCGGCAGCGCCTGCTCAAGAAGTTCCTGGACGAACTCATCGCGCTCGCGTCCTCGCGGAGGCTCGAACACGTCAAGGACTGCGTGCTGCACGACCAGTTGCCACGCCTGCTCGAGATGTTCCTCACGGGCGCGTGGCCGTCGTCATCATAGCGCCAACGCGGTGAGAGACGGAGAGATGCAGACAGACTTCTTACCATCGGGAGCGCAGCAGAAGCAGTATGAACCATAGTTATGTGTGTGTGTGTAACGTTGCGCCAAAGATGGCGACGACGAAGCTCGAGAAATACCATCGAAGGATACGAAGTTTGTGCGCGCAAAGTGACGCGCACGACCGACCAAATAAAAAATAGGAAGCACAAATTGGTCGCATCTGATACGCGTCGTAGAAGGTTGACCAAAGCGCATCCAGATCGCGCGTGATGGCCTGCGCGGGTCGCCATGATGACCATCGCCGCGGGTCGGACGGCACGCAGAGCCATACAGTGTGCGTAACACCGCTTGCTTATTACGATGTGGTTGATATCACGGAGCGAGCGCTCGTCGGTCATCGCGTCTTTAACAGTGGGATGCATAACAGCGCGGGGCAGTGGCGACGACACCGCCGAAAATTTTGGCGATCGCTTGACATTTTTGGCTGATGGAAGTGCACCCAATCCCATCAGTATAACGTAATTATCCAGTTTAAAGCACAGGTTACGTTTGATAGTTAACGCAAGTGGGACGGGTTACAAAGTGACGCTGAGTACGTCAGTGCGGCATCGCGTTGTTCCAGCGTTTGATGGCCGCCAGTCGCCAGTTCCCTGAGTGAAACGAAATATTCGCTAGTCACGGTACAGTGCTGGCTTCTTGAACCTCGACCGGCACCTCAGGCTTTGGAAGCAGGCTCACGGATCGCAGCCCATGGATACGCCGCGCCAGCCGAGCGATGCTGGCGAACGCTGACAATTGCGCATTCTGTTTAGAGGTCGGCTGCTTTGCTGCCATTGTGTTCCGGTGCGTGGTCACAGGATGCATGCGCTCCGAAATTGACACCTAACCGTTTAACGTTGCTGGGACAGACATTGTCGCCATCAGGTGACCTCAAAATTCGACCGAAAGATCACACTGCTCGCTGTGTGATTTTTCTTGGTGGGTACTGTACGCTGGGTCCCACCCTAACGACACGCAAGGCGGGAGACTCTCTCAGAGAGGACCACCAGTTTGTTTTCGTGAAAGCGCTTTCAAAATTCAGAGTTGAGCATCCTCGTTCGCGCATGATGGGCCGCGTTCACTGACGCCTCTTCGAGGATTTCGCTGAGGCTTTGCACGTCTGAAGACGAAGCAGTTCTCTTCCCTCGCCGTCATCGAAGTGTGCGTGGTCGGCATGGCCCACAACGATTGGCCGCGCCCTTCGCATTGTGGATGGAGTTGACCGACCGCGACTGACGTGGTCGCCGAGTGTATGTCGCGCTCGGCCCATTTTCTATACGCGCCAGCCCCATCGGAAGCAAGGCGTCAGGTCTTCGATTGCTTGCTTGACACACGATCGACCGGCACCGCCGCACCACATCGCACACGACGCGTTGTCCCCAGTCAAAACTCTCGATACAATTTCGCAGGCGCATGGACGAATCTCGCCAATCATTTTTTGTTGGTTCCGCTCTTCATTCACCCAAATGACTTGAGTAATGTATGTAACCTCAAAATAAGGTTTCCGCGACAAAAGATTATGAACCGCGCACCTGTTTTTGGCGTTTACGTTGTTTGACGGCGACAGGATACTTGCCAAGGAAGTGCCGATTATCTGGGTAAAGACATGCGAATCAGTACTCTGCTAACCCTGATTCCTAATCAGCCTCAGTACAACCACAAAAGTCGCCTACCTTCGGCAGGCGAGTCCAAGCGCAGCGCGCAGAGCTGCAAGACTAGGGTCAAACGCTTAGGCTTGTCTTCGAAGGCTTTGCCGGCTTGGTGCGAAGCGAAGCCTTCGCACCAAGCCGGCAAAACCTTCGCGTTGATGCCCTCCAGATAAGGGTTTAGGGTATAGGTTTCTAGAAGACAGTCTAAAAATCACGTACTGATTTAATATTTTTGACAGATAAAATAGTCCATTCTTTAACACGGATAATTGGCTGACGTAGGGAGAGCCTTTCGCCAATTGCGCTTGTTCACGGCCCTACCCTCTTCCAGGTCCACCAATTAAGGCCTCCGAAATCACTGTGACCCGCAGAACGTCACCGTCGCATGGCGTTCTTATTCCTGTCTCATGAGCTTCAGGATTTATTTTGCGCGCGGCCCTGCTTTATCGACGATAGACCGGACGAGTCATCGCTTCTCGGGAACCAAGCAGACCGGCTGGCCGACAGGACCGGACCGGACGCGTATACAGGCGGGCAACACAATCAGTGGTACGCGGCTGCGGATTGCTCCGGCAGCGGCGGAGAAGCGGGAGCGTCTTCGTGTCTCTTGTGCGCCATGACGGCTTGATTCCTCTTCCCCCCCCTTTACCGGTCGGCTTTCGAGGCCGGCCATTCACTCGACCCGACCGAGGCGGTGGCTCATTCTGCAATCTACCGCTCGAAACACAACCGACATACACGCATCACACCATCATCAGCAACCACAGCCATGACGGTCTCGGTGCGCCACGGATGCCTGTCACCGCTGTCCAAGGACCACGGCGCTGAGGTGATCGCGTCCGCGCCCGTGGAGGCCGTGCGCGCGCCGCAGGGTCTGCAGCAGGGGCTCGGGCTGGACCTGGAGCGCCATCGCCGGTGGAACACGACGCTCTCGCGCGGCTTCCTCGACAGCATCGCCCGGCTTGAGATCAACGAGACGCACACGCGCGACGGCGTCGACTACTACACGATCGAAGTGTTCCTGACGCTGCCGCGCTCCCGCCTGCCCACGAGCCGCTGCGACGGCCCCGCGTGCGGCGAGAGCGCCTCGGTGGCCTCCCATCCGACGTTCAAGGTGGAGCGCCGCTTCTCGGACTTTGAGCAGTTGCGCGAGCAGGTGCTAGCCCACGTGAGCCAGGTGCCCGTGTGCGTGTGCAGCTACTGCGTCGAGTTCCTGACGTACATCCGCTTCAAGCGCAGCCAGCCGCGCAGCCTCGTCAAGCTCATGGCGGGCACGGAGAAACGCCGGCTGATCCTGTCCACGTTCGTCAACGACTTTGTCAAGATGGGCCGCCGCAGCGCCCCCAAGTGCGGCTCGCGCCGGTGCGAGGCGCAGAGCGTCGTACCCGCGCTGCTCGAGGCCTTCCTACTCGACCACGCTGAGTACTAGAGATAGAGCAAACACGTATTTAGCATAGAGAAGCAACACAATATCATTATTTTTTGACTACGACTTGGTCTGCTAGTGTGCAGCGTCGATCTTAATTGTCGAGTAAGATTGCTTGGACTATGGGTGCTGGTCGGTCTAATTGAAGTGGTTAGATCTCTCGACCCTGAAACTTTAACTACGCATACTTGAGTGCCTAGAGGAAGGCTGTTGTCTGCGGATCCCACTGTGCATCAAAGTCCGTGTGGGCCTCGAGCTGAACGAAATCGGCGCGGTCGCCCTCTTTGGGCGCAGCGAGTGCGTCAGGCGGCTCGAAGCCACCGGGGAGCGAGATCTCGCGCGGGAACCGATCCGTGATGAACACGTCGCGGTCGGCGCTGAGGTTGGCGACGTGGCCGAACCAGTAGATGACCATGCCTGGCCCGTACCGGTTCACGTAGCCCTGCAGCTGGCTCGCGTTCTCCGTCTCGTGCGTGTGGCGGTCACCAAACATGGCCTTGCTATCAATCCAGTTGATCACGCGCAGCTCGCCGCTCACCGGGTCCGGCACGCCGATTGGCAGCAGCAAGCGCACGTCCGGCGTCTTGGACAGACCCTTCTCTCTGTTAACGATATCAATCGAATCATGTGCCCAGAGGTGAGTGCGTACTCCAATCGTCGATTCAACTCAGCTTCTGCTCGACATACCGCAGCGTGTCCTCACTCTCAAACACGAGCCGCCGGTTGCGCAGCATCTCCGCCAGTCGGTACTCGTACTCAACGCCCACGTTGTGCCGCACGCGGTCCGCCAGTGGCGAGCAGTACGCGTCGCGCGCAATGCACTCTCGGACCTTTAGCGTCGACAGTTGCGGTCGGATGAGATCACCATACGCATTGCGTATAACTGATGCATACGTCCACACACTCACCTCCTTCAGCACGCGCGTGTACTCGTCTTCAGTCAGTCCGCGATAGGTCGGACTACCCACGCTGCTGTCCACTGCCAGCCCGTCGTCCTCAGCCATAGCCTCTTTAAACACGTTGGAGATTGCTGTCTTGCTCCACCCGTGTTCGGCTTCTAACAGCAGTCGAGCCAGCATGCACGGCGAGAAGTCCACGGACACGGCGATCTCGTACATGGAGGCCCCGCCGCGGTGCCTGGCGACGTGCTTCTTCAGTGCCTTGTCGTACCGGTGCGTGCGCAGCGAGGTGCGAAACTGGCGGTGCCGCTGCTGCCGCTTGATGACCGCGAACGCCTCCTCTGATACGGTCAACGAGGGCGCATCGCCGCCGTGAGGGTACTCGTTCAGCGAACAGATGAGCGCGTACTCGCCTTCGTCCATGTTGGCGGAGAGGGTACGTGCAAAAAGCGCGCCAACGAAGGTTACGCCGGTGTAACTTTCGTCTAACATGGAACCACGACGCAGCCCAGTAACCCAAGTAAGCGAACAGTAACCTCGACGAGCTAAGTGGCAGGATACACCGGTTGGTTGTTGATTTACAGTATCGTGCGAGTAGTGAAGACGGTCTGCATCGAAAAGATGGTTACGCAGACACGCATAACCTCTGTGCTAAGCATTGCATAACCAAAGTTCAATCTGGGGCGTAAACAGCAGGCAAAGTGGAACTCGGCGCCGCTGGCCTCGCTCAGATCCAAGAGTTACACTTTCAAAGGTTTATGTCCTGGGCCACAAAGTGTACCCCGCGTTCGTTGGACACGTGCGGGGAAGCGGCGGCGTAAGAGGTGAGCTTGGCACAGTATGGGGATCCAGTACGATAGCGAGGTCTCACGCATGTCCAGGACGGCGGCGTGGCAATAAATTACGGCTCGATTTCGTGTCATAACGGGGGCACTAGCACTACGGAAGAGGCGTCTACGACCTACTCTAACTAACGGACTGGCTAAAGGGCGTGCCCTCACGAACGCGAGCAATGCGTGAAGAGAGACTGTAGAAGGCGGACTAGTCGCCGCATCAGTCGCGGAGGAACGACTCGAGCAGCGTGGGCACGTGTTCGCGCGCCTCACAGCGGTGGTTCCGGTTGTTGGGCATCTGCGCGATCGCCACGAAGTCGTTGATGAAACTGGCGAGGATCTTCTTGCGCTGGGGCACGCCGGTCGCGATCTTGACCAGGAAGCGCGGCTGGCGCATCTCGAAGCGCGTGTACTTGACGATCTCGTTGCAGTAGTCGCACATGACCACCGCGTCCATGCACGACCAGCAGCGCACCTGGGCGCGGAGGCGGGCAAAGTCCGAGTAGCGGCGCTCGACTTGGAAGTCCGGCGTGCTTGACACGGAGGCGCGCGACGAGGAGGAAGACGACGAAGAAGACATGGACGCGCGCCGCGGATTGTTGATGTTGGTCGGCAGCCGCGAGTTGCAGTGGAACAGGAACACGTCCATGACGTAGTAGGTGACGCCGTTGCGCTCGACCGTCTCGTTGATCTCGATGCGGTCGATGTTCGTCAGGAACGTGAGCGAGTGCGAGGACGTGGACCAACTCTGCGGCTCCACCACGACGGGAGAGAGCGGCGGTGCGTGCGGCACCGACGCGGTCGACGAGGCCGTCGACACGTCCGTCGAGCTCACGGCGTCTTCCTTTCCGCCGCTGGGATCCATCACGTTGCGGTGCGAGCGCTTGCGCGTGACCAGCTGAAGCGGACGGTGCTGCTGATGATGATCAGCAACCACGCGGAGCGCCTCGAGCTGCTCCGGTTCCAGCAGGAGCTGCGGCTGCGAGCGCGCGCGCTCCATGACGACGATGTCGCTTCCAGCGTTCGGAGCCATCTCGCGATTTGACGGGTAAATTATTGCTCGAGAAAGGACGACCTGTGTGGTGTGTATATGAGTCTTTTCGTGCAAGTTGGAGAATGACTTACTGGCGGCTGGCGTTTGAACCAAACTTTGGTTGCCTGTTGCCGTCTTCACCCAGTTTGGCGGCTGGGATTACTGTCAGCGGCCTTTCCGACCATGTATATTGACCAATCAGCACGCGAAGAGGATACGCAGGTAGGGCAATTTGTACAGTATTGCGGCAGTTCGAAGGAAAAGTTTACGCGGTGGACGGAACGAGGGGTAGGCGAGAGGGCGGCGGCAGCAGGTGGGCGTAAACTTTCCCCGGAAATCGGAATTCCACCAGAAACTGACAAAAATATATCACAAAGCGCCAAATTCGAGGGCGAAGGCGATTGGACTGGAGCGAGGCGCCTAAGGAAGCAAGAAGACTTTCGTTTTATTTCCAGGGAAGGCGAATGGTTGCGCTGTGTCTCGATATGTGTGTGGCAGACTGCGCGTAATACACAAACAGCCGTGTTGGGTAGCACGGCGCCAGGCAAGTTGCCGACCAACACTCTGGGGCGCGAAAGATTTGGGAACAAACACCACCGGCGGCCGTTGAGACATCCGCTTTGACGCGCCACTGGCGGCCGACGGAAGGAGCGCAAACCTCGGGGCGTGTTCTATGCAAAAACGGCAAAAGATGTTGCTTCAACACTTTTTGTATTGATTTACGATCCGTGGATCAGTACTGTACATGTCAATTGGCATGAAACCGATCGCAATTTGAATCCGCGCGGATGGCGCCACCGCACGCACCGCAATCACCGCCGGGGAGACAAAGAACGCGGCAGGCAGGAGGCACTGCAATCATACTGTAAATCGGGGCGCGCGCCGTCAACAAAAAGGAAACGCGCAGCGGCCGAGCCAACACTCTCTCATTCATATAGTACGGTACAGCACAGTACATGCAGCGCGCACGAGTTGCCAATACGCCGGACAGTGTATTACCCATGCTACACTGTATCGCCGATAGCATCACCGACTTGCCATAATACTTTGCCATCGAGTCGGAGCACGACGCAGTGGATACGGTACCGTACCTGTCGTTTCATCCGGACGCCAGCTGTCGGTGCGGAACGCGCCGAGTGTAACAGGCGCCGAATCCAAGCGCCGTCCGAAATGGATACGGTCACAAGTGAAACGATAGGTGAAACTACAGGTCGCCTCGCTGATCGCGTCGCTGCTGATTTTCTCACCCGCGCGGGTGCTCTGAGCTGTCTGTAGCGCTTTGCGTCGTGTGTCGTTCGCCAGGGTCGTACAGTGGTGTTAGCGAGTTGCGGAGGATTCCTATTTTAACAGCAGGCGAAGGATGATTTAGGCGCAGACAAGCCCGTTCCTGGGGGCGACCTGTGAAATCGGAGCGCAAAAGTTATGTGATACAGCCCCCGATCATGCTTTCGCGTCGCGTATTAATCGATGGATGGATCCACGCCAAGCCATCCTCGACAGGTTCTTTGCTGTGTGCTGTGGAGTACAGAACGAACATTGATCAACCCAGCGAGGCTCAAAGTGGATGGATGGTTTCTCGAGGAGGTGCCTCCATCATCACAGCCAACACGTGCGGACTCGAAGGCGACCCTTCGAAGGCGGCCCTTTGAAGGCGGCGCCTGTACCGTACTCGGCCAACCCACGCAGCGATGTGGACAGGGTTCCGTCGAAGGACAGGCCCAATCGAGCGCGTTCGCTCCGCGTTCTCCGCGCGACCTCCACGCCGACACCGCGTCCACTTCCATATTGAAGTGCGGCGGCCAGAGTCTGTCAGACAAAGCGAGCGACTCGCACCCAAGTCCGAGCGTCAAAGACGCACACGTTGCTCTCTACCCACACCAAACAGGGTGGGCGATCGCCAGCACCATTTTCAGCCCCGACGGTGTAAAACAGGAACATAACGTGAGGAGGAAGGAAGGAAGGAACACGTCCACGTCCTTTCGCACTCCTTCCTTCACCCGCCGTTTAGTCCATAAAACACCACGTTTTACCCTCTAAATCCTAAAGATTAGACTCTTTTGCACACTGGACTGGCACACGACATGTCTCTAATTCCCATCAGTACCACCAATAATACTGTAATCAAACGCCGCGATTACAATACGGTACAGTACACAGGCACCATTGAATACAACAGTGCCATTGGCTGAAACAATGGGACACCACCACCCACAACCTTTCTCTATTACATGGCTCTATTACATGGTGCTTGAGTGCAGTATGAACCGACCGTGAGCATGGCAAGGCGGCACACACTGCGCGTTACGAGACGCATGCACTCCTCCCCATCGCGTCGGATCCCATTGTTCAAATCGCCGCCTGGCCGCCCGTCCACACGCGTCATTACTATCAGTAGCCCCTGGGGCGCGGCACTTCCCGGTACATTACCCAACTTCATCAGTTCCCATCCATCCGCCCATGCCGCTGCTCGACCGCCACGTCCACGAGGAAAACCTGGTCGCTGGCGCCAAGGCGCTCGAGGTGGTTGACGCGGTGCTGACGCCCGGGAAGGCGCAAGTGGTGGCGCTCGCGCGGCCGCAGGCATCGGTGGCGGCGCTGCGGCGCGCGTCCACGCAGAGCAGCAGCGGCGGGCAGTTGGCTTGGAGCGGCAGGGGCCGCACGCGCAGCCGCGCGAGCTCGTTGGCGCCGCCGCTGCAGCGCGTCGAGTACGTCGAGGTGAACACCAAGCTGCGGCGCGGCGGCCACTCGCTGTACGTCGTGGACGTGTACCTGCAGCGGCGCTCGGACCGGCAGCGGCTGTCGGACTGTGCGTACTCGGCGCCGGCCACGTCGTCCTTCTCCAAGGAGGCGCTGGCCGACCTCATGCGCGCCGAGCGCGAGTCGGATTACCGCGTGGAGCACCGCTTCGCGGACTTTGCGGTGCTTCGAGCGCGGCTCCAGACGCTCGCGAGACACCCAAGAACCAGCGACTGCGCCGACTGCCGTGACCTCGAGGAATTTGCAGCGCGCAAGCAGTACGCGGCACTGCCGCTGCGCCGCCTCTTCTCGACCGAGCGCGCGCGCCGCGAGCTGCTGACCAGCTTCGTCAACGATGCGCTGGACCTGGCCGCGCGCTTCAGCGAGCTGCTCGAGGAGGACGGGGAGGTGGTCGAGGAAGAAGACGAACAAGCGCAGGAAGACCACCGTTATGACGACGAGAAGACGCCGGCTGCCGAGGTCTGCGCCTCGCGCGCGCAGGCCGTCGCGTTAGTGGACGCGTTCCTGCGGAAGCCCTTCGAGTCGTCACTCGGCATCATCTGATCCCACGACAAACCCGCATTTTTTATCCGTCTTCTCAGCTTTAAATCAATGAGAAGACCTCAGTATCCAACACACAAATGAGAACGAAATGTTATCCATGTGAACGCCAGCGACGGTGGTGGTGTGCCCGTCGCCTTCACGACTGCTTGCTCCCTCGTAATATAGTGCATAAATATAAATAAAAGCGTTGTCGGTGGCTCAGTGCTGCTGGCCGAAGAGGAAGTCGTGCACGAGCACGGGGATCTCGGCCTGCGCGCTGCAGTATCCGCCCGCGGGGGACGAGGGCGGCGCGTCGGGCCGTCCGGCGCGCAGCGTGCGCTCCAGCAGCTCCGCCGTGAAGCGCTCAAGCAGCGAGAGCAGGCGCGTCTCCTCACGGCCGCGCAGCAGCAGCAGGCGCGCGCTCAGGCCCGTGGGCAGGCGGTTGCCCCAGATAGAGTAGTTGATCAGCTCACGGCAGTACGGGCAGAAGGGCGCGCGCACGTGCGCAGAGAGCACCACCAGGTACAGCGCGTTGCGCAGGTCCGCGAACTGCGAGAGCCGCTTCTCGACCACCAGCGTTGGGGTCGCAGCTGAAGCTTCGACGCGCTGCCGCTGCTGCTGCGCGCTCTTGCTGTGCGTCGGACTGCCGACCTGCGGCAGGCGCGAGCTGGTCGCCAGCGGGATGCGGCGCTCGACGCGCACGCTGCTCGTGAACAGCTCGACCACGAACTTCTCGCCGCCCTCGCGCTGGTGGCGACTGCGCACGACGCGCAGCTTGTCGATCGCCGCGAGCGCATGCAGCGCCTGGCCGCGCTGCGAGACGCACGAGGGCACCAGCGCCGTGGGCGCCAGGCTTGGCAGCGAACGCCGGAGCGAGTGCTTGTCCTCTGCCGCTGGACAAGGCGACGCCTTGCTGAGGCTTGGGCACGTCAACTCGGCGCGAGGAGCCATCACTGTCGATGAGAACGTATCGGGATGGAGAGCGACGATGACACTAGTAGCAGCGGGCGAGTTCGGGAATGCGCGGCATCGGCGGAAGGCACGAGCGCGGCCGGAGGAGCAGGAGGAAGCATGGAAGGCAGGAACCGGCGCGAGTGTGAGTGCCCGTCCGCCCTGCGCGCCAGCCAGTCAGGCCGCGGGCGTGTCAGGGGAGATGAACCGAGTGGATTTCTCTCGCTCTCGGCTTGGACATCACGTGAGATGCGGGCCGTGCACATGGGACGCGGACCGGCTGTATTCAAATTTCAGCGTGACCAGGCCAAGTTCAATAATAACCTGTTAAATTGGATAAAGTGAATTTTTTGGATTTAAATGAATCTGCATTTTTTAGAGTTTACATAAATATCATGAATAATAATTACTCTCAAAACATATATGCATGTCATAAACGATATAAAAATGGTTATAAGCGCGCTGTACTGCATTGAAACATCAGCCCTGGTGATGTCGCCATCGAGCCCAAAGGCGTCGGCCGTGTGAGACACCAAATGTTACGTCAAAAAATGTTGGAGGAAGATGAGAAGTTGCAACTTTTAACTTGTTTTCACTATGTGGGTGCCGCTCCAAGCCACTCACTCCATCCATCAAAGCCAGGCCTCTGCAAACTAGGCATTTTGGACCCAAAATGCACAAAATACCTAGTTCCGAGTTTTGACATTTTCGAGCCAAAGCAATAGAAATGCCTATTTTTATGTCCTATCAAATGACTTGGAACAACTTTTTGGTAGGCGCCGCTGCCTGTTTACTCTTGGAATTTGTATAATACCTAGCTCTGATTTTTCCAGACTACCTATTCCGTCAAGTTCTAGGTATCTAGGTACTGGATCCTAGTTTGCAGTGGCCTGACCGCTCCTGAGTCTCCAGCTCCACCTCTTTCCAAGGCCGCCTGGCCTTGTTTGAAGTTTCTGAAGAAGGCGCCCCGTCCCCGCGCCGTGCCAATCAAGGCTGCGCGACATAAAGGGTGAGAGAAAAAGGCTGCGCCAACATGGAGCGGCGCGTCAACAGCCACGAGCTTTCGCGCCGGGCATCAGCTCATACAAATTGAGCGCTGGGCGAGCTAAAGAGGCGAGCGACGGCCTGATCGTACCCGTAACTCGACAGCGATGACGACGGTGCATAGTCTCTGCAATCTCTCTGCGCACCAACGAACGAACGGCCTTTGGCGACGGCCAGCGATCATTCCACTCCGCGTCAAATTTGCTTGCGCGCACAATGATGATCGCGCCAGCGACGGTGTCGGTATCAGCACCATATTTGTATCAATATATTAATAAAGAGATAAGTTTACATTGCTTTAATCGGATAGCTTCAATACGTTAACCTTCAGAAATAGAATTCAGCAGGTAGCTCTCGTCTCTCGCGTGGCGTCATGGCCACGCGCGTGTTGTTTCCGGCCCTGGAGCGCGAGGCTTACCGCGTAACAAGTCGTTCTCTGCGAGTCTCCGTTGACTGTGAATCTAAATCCTACACCGACACTCCGTCATCCGCGAATAGTTACTGTAGGCGCGTGTCCGCCACGCGCTTGATTGTGGAGCCGTTGCCAAAGTTGACCTACTAGTCCGAGGTGTCGAGCCATCTTCTCTTGGTCGCGATGCCTTTCATCCTGCTTCAGAGTGCTGAGTTCACGCCCACGTCTCCCAGGCATGTGCATTGTAGAATAGTACAGAATATAGTTACACTTGACGCCAATGCCGCAGAAACACGCACCTCTCATAGCAAAGCGGCCCCAAAGACACGCCAATGGCGCACCGAGGTGCGTTATTGCAGCATTGCCTCGTTCCGAAGAAGTGCCGCCGCCGTTGGTGCGGGATTCTTGGGTTGTTACATGCATGTACGCTCCATGGAAAGCACTGGCACCGGCGAAAGGGGCCTCGTCTCGTTGCTGTCGACCGTGTTCCCAGCCCATGCTGCATCAGCATGCATGCTCCGTGGCTCACCAGTGACCAAGGCACGGGTTTTGCCCACAGTTCAAGTGGCTCGCCACTTCAATGCTCAAATTTAAATAGGTAGCATCAAATCATTTATCATACCCTCACTATCACATCATCTCTAGTCACGCACCTGCATGAGGAAGGCGTGCACGACGACCGGCACACGCGACTGCGCGCGGCACCACGGCACGCCGGCCGCCGCGACGGGATCTCCTTGAGAGGTGGCCGCGGCGGTGCGCTCGACGCATGGCGGGCTGAGCGTGCGCGCCAGCAGTTCGCTCAGGAACGACGAGAGCAGCACCGCCACCTTGTCCAGCTCGCGCTCGCGGTGGAAGAGCATGCGCGCGCCCAGGCCGGCGGGCACCTTGTGCGCCCACAGCGCATAATCGATGACCTCGCGGCAGTACTCGCACAGCAGCACTCGCGAGTGCGCCGCCAGCGCTGCGTCGTACAACGCGTCCCGCAGCTGCACGAACACGCCGAGCTGCTTCTCGAACGTCACCGCCGGCGTCTGTTTGCAGTTTGCAACAGCATCGCTGTCCAGATCAGCAGCAGCGTCGCTGATCATGGCGAAGCGCTTATGCATCGGGATGCTCGCGTATCGGTCGCGCAGACGCGTCGGAATGTGGCTGTCGGCCTGGCAGCACTCGCTGCCACTCGTGGGGTTGGCAGCGCTGGTGACACCGCCGCTGCCTGTGAAGACCTCGATCACGAAGGACTCGCGCGTCGGGTGGCGAGTGACGCGGATGGCGTCGATCGTGGACAGCGCCAGCACCGCGCGGCCGCGCTCCGAGACGCACGCGGGCTGCAGAGCCGTCGGCGTGAGTGTCGGCAGCTTCGTCACCGACGCGCAGTCGTCATCGCACGGCTTTCCAGCCTTCGCCGAAGCTGTGGGACAATCTGAATCCTCGCGAGGCGCCATTGGGGCGAGCAGAGCTAGGAGAGTTCCAGCGGAGCTGATATTGTAGGCAATATACTATCAAACGGCGATACAAACGTTGGCGCGCTCCCGGGATTTGAGAAGTGACCAGCCAGCGCAAAGACCGGAGGCAGGCGACATCTCTATCGCTTTTGGCTGGCTGGCGACCTCTGTGCATTGACAAGTTCGTTGCAGGAATACTACGTAGCCATCCACTGCTTAAGAGTTCTCCAAGCAGAGCACGGAACGCCATACGAGGAGCCAGCGCCACCAAGCGGCACTTGATCTTACTGCCGCTGACACAAAGACACGATGGCGAGGAAGGTGCGTGCTTGGCGAGAGGTGGTGACCCACGGGTGGGTGGAGCAACGAGCGCGAAGAAAAGCCCCAGAGGTCTCTGTCTGCGGCGAGTGCTGGTCCAACGCAAGTGGTGGATGTCCGCTACGGTGGGAAGAGCGGACGTGCCAAAAATTTAGTCGGTGCTTGCTTCAGAATTGGCAGCGTGGCGCAGAGACGGCTTTAAAAATGTACAGATTTCCCCGGCAAATTCGGAAACGCGGTAATCATCAAGATTGCAAGACTTACTGATTTTCTGCGTTATTTTTTTTGCTGGCAAAATATTAAAATAGCGATAAAAATTGTTACCGAACCGGTAGGCTGAAACTATATTAAATCAAAATGTGACCGATCGCCGACTTCCAAGGCACAGCAGTAATAGCTGCACGGGCCCAGCAATGCCTAAGTGTATCTGGCTGTA